>APFE030984386.1:0-33855 GCA_000404065.3 Pinus taeda
TGTTTGAGAAATTCTGAAGGAAACTCAGGAGCTCTGAACTGGCATTATGTTGGCACCTGTGGAGAGTACAATTGTTGGAGAAGCGATGGTAGCTGAGCGCACTACCTCAGAGGTAGCAAGTGTAGAGGTATCTGCCAAATTACCCAAATCGATGAGGTCACTCAAGCCGAGGCCTATGCTAACTAGGGAGGGTCAAAACCAAAGAAGGATAAGTAGAAAGTGGCACAACCGGTGCACATGTAACCTAGAAAGCACCCACAGAAAGGAAAGCCCACTGCACAAGAGAAGGGAAAGGTATTAGACGTGGAACTTGACAAGGAAATAGAACATGTCAATATGAGCATAGAAGTCAACATGGGGGCAAAAGACATTGACATTGAGCGGGTAGACCCTATCTAAAAGTTGTGACCATATGTCCCTCTGCGCCAAGTTTTTGGGCAGCGGATCCCCCCATAACATGTTTTTGGGGCTTGGAGCCTGACGGTTGGTCAAGTGTGATGTAAAGAGCTCATGCAATGTGGGTGCGGAGTGCGAGAGTCTAGGGTTGTCTACCCTAAGATAATGTAATTTAATGTAAAGTGTGTCAACCTACCCATGGGCCACAGACCATGGGATTGTATAAATAGATCGATACTCTAATTGTAAAGTGAGTTAGGGAAGTTTTGACAAGTAATAGATAGATGTGAAGGCATGGTTAGAAGATAGGAGTGAATTCAAAGTGTATTGGGACATAGTGATAGGTGGAGGCTCTGCAGCTGAGTGCATAGAGGCTTGGTAGAGTCGACAGTTGAGTGCACAGACCCCTGTAGCTGAGTGCTTAGGGTGAAGTCAAGTCTATATTGAATTGATCTTGGAAAGCATCATTAATAAAGATAAGTTGGTTTGACATATTGTGCATCTGGTCCCTAGATTTGTATTTGAATGTTATGTGTTGATGATATCTGTTTATTTATATGTGTGTACTTGTATGTATGCTCATGAATGGAAATATTCTAAGTCGTTAACGAACAACCTCTAATTAAGGAATACTGGGGTCTTCTAAGTCGTTTTCCAAAATTGGATACAACAATAAAGATATCCTCAGAGCCTTTCAAAAAGCCAAATATGAAAACAATAAAAACAACACCAACAATTCCTCAGCCACTAATGCCTACCTTCCATATATTCATGGTGTAACTGACAAACTAGCCAAAATTCTCTTAAAAACGAATATCAAAACCTCATCCAAACCCTTGAAAACTATTAAATAAAGAGTGAAATCTGTTACAGACAACCTAGAACATCTTGAGCAGAAAGGTGTTTATATTATTAATTGTTCCTGTGGAGAACAATATATCATGGAAACAGGTAGATCAGTTAGTATCAGGCTAAAAGAACATAGTGCAGATATCTGTAGGGAAAGAACCCATTCCTCAGCCTTGGCGAAACATGCAGGTAAGGAAAACCACAATATATGCCTTGAAAACACTAAAGGAATTGCAAATGACAAACACTATTTCAAACGAAAAGTCAGAGAAGCTCTTGAGATCATAAAACACCCACATAACCTCAATAGGGATGGAGGTTTGGAAATTAGTAGGAATTGGACCTCCCTCCTCACCCATGGATTAAATTGACCCTCTCTCTCTCCTCTTTTCGTTATCAATTCATTAACATCCTGAGTAATTAAAAACTTGCAAGGATTAAATAATAATAAACTTAATTACCATAAATTACAATTAGTTAAAGCAAAATCATTATGATTAAATAATTATTTATTAAATAGAATATAATAAAAAACATAATGCAAAAACAATTTAACTAAAAAAAATAAATAAATAAATTAAAAATAATTATAGAATATTAAAACATAAAAATTATCCTAAACAAACTTCTTATACCATATTAACTTCCCTAGTAGCTTAAAATCTTTGTAAAAAATTAAACTTAAAACATTAAACAAAAACGTATTTATAAAAATTAAATTCAAATATAAACATGTATTATTATTATGTTATAATTAAAGTTAATTTTTAATGTAATAAAAAAATTAAAAAATAAAAAAAATTGATAATTAATAATAATAATAATAATATTATTAAACCTAGTTATCCATATTAAAAAATTATTAAATTAAAAAATTAAAAATAATAAAACTAATAATAATAATAATAAAAATTAAAAAATTAAAAATAAATAAATAAATATAGTTAATTCAAATCAGTAGGTTGTCGGCTCACATACTTGACATCTCAACCCTAACCCTATTTATCTCTACTATCTCTCTCCTTTGTAAATCAAGTCCTGATGATGAGTCTAGGCCTAGACTCGAAACGTCAACAAAGCAAAAATGGAAACTGTGGAATATCCGAGTGAAGATTCTAAAAAACATAACCACAGAAATCTACAATCCAATACTGGGGTAATTAATACTAATCGCACCACGACTGGATCTGTACGAAGATCCCGCTAGTGCACAAAATCTGGTAAGCACGGAGGTTGAACCGCGTACCTGTCACTCATATCAGACATCCCCACAGTGCGGAAACCTAGTTCCAGCACCCCCCATACTACTTCTTGTGAGACCTCAGTCCGCACTCCATGGAATGTTACCGAAAGGGATGATAGTACCAGGATTTTCTTGGCTAACTCACTTTTGAACCTGGGTCAGGCCCCAAGAAGCCAACAAATGGTTCCATTGATGGGACCGAGATCTGCCTAAGGGATGTCTGATGTCATGCCACTAGAACCCAACAAAGAAGGAAATTGAAGAGTGGTTGGACAAGAAGATTTACGAGTTCGTGACACAAGAAAACAAAACTCCACAGGTATTTGATAAAAGGTGGCTGGATTACTACATCTATACGGAGATCCACGAGATCTTCTTCACATATTTTCCTTCTGAATTGTATGAGTGGATGGAAAGGTTAGCCGACAGCCACGAAATGTGTAAGCTCGACCAACCAATAGTGTGGACATTAGAATTAGTGCACAAAATAGACGTATCACAAGACAAGATCCCGCAAGCTATGGACCATTGTCTCAATCAGATAATAGGGGGATTTATCACTGAGTTCGCGATAGACAAAACCATAAGCTACAATGAAGCAAAATGATGTTTTCTCAAGGGAGTGCGAGGTAAGTACATAAAATCTCTGAGTGCTTGGATTAAGATGCTGTTATGTGAAAAGCGGGTTATGCGAATTCATTAATGGTTCAAATGACGCAGAGCAGAAAGATCTATAGGGGTAGTGAGAGATTAGGAAATAGTCCCTTAATTTCACGTTCGCGAGAGAGTGAGGAAGAGCTCGCTCAGGTCTCTCCGAGAAGTGCAGTCAGTTTGATAAGGCATCGCATTCCACAGTGAGAAACCCCACCCACGCCACCACTCGCTTCACCTCTCTCACCTCCATCTCCAACCACTCCACCTCCACCAACCCCGCAGTTCAGCATGGTGAGCGCGATCAAGCTACCCGTATTTAGAGGAGTAGGGAATGAGGATCTGGACTAGTTATGGTTCGTGGTAAGAGCAGTGTGGGAAGCGTAAGGGGTCACAGACAACAAGATTAAGAAGCCTACATTGGTGATCATACTGTAGTATCGCGAGTTGACATGGTATATCAAGCAATCTAATGATCACCCAAATGCAGGAATAGCAGAGATTGACAATGCGTTGAATAGAGAGTTTAGTTGGCCAAAATCAGAGACACAGTCAATCATCGAGTTTAAAGAGCTCACGATGCTTCTAGGCGAGACCCCCTAGGATCTGGATTAGCGATTGAATAGCACGATCTGCGAGGCCAATATGACACTCACAGATGCACAACATTATGCCTGGTTTGTGGCATCTCTGATACCTAAGGATGACATTGTCACAATAGAAACTTTCTACCCAGGCCGAAGCATTGGAAATGGCGATTTGGTTGCATGCGACACCGATACAAGATCCAGGCCTGGGAGTTCAACAAATCCACATGCAACTACACGATATTTGCCTAGAGATGTAGAGCTTGAAACAGGATAGGGCACTGCGGCTAGAGGCGTGCGAGGAAGTATGGTGCCTAAAATGCAAGGGCCAGGGCCATGACAAGGATCACTGTTCAGTATTTGTGAACTATTTGGTAGCAGTGGGGCCGATGTCGTTGAGACTAGAGGCACAGGCAGGGCCAAGTGCAACACCTCTATTATGGTGTGCAATCTATCAGATAGGAGGAAAACACAAAACCGATAATTGTCATTTTTTGCAGAAGTATACACAGGCACCCTAGCAATTGTTTTGTAATTTCTGTAGGTCGGTGGGCCATGACGAGTGTACTTCTCATAGCTACAAGTTAATGATGGATCGAACCCCAGCCTATCGGATGTAGATAGAGGTACGAGCCCTCGATCCAATGGCAGGGATGGCATGCACTGGATTTCAAGGGCGAGTTCGAGGATGAGGAGGAATGGGACCAAGAAGGGGCCACAAACAGTTAATTTGTTACAATTACAGAGGACCCAGGCACTATGCTCACGATTGTACCAACACGATGAGGGTATCCTGTTCATATTGTGCTCAGTTTGATCATGAAATGGTAGATTTCTTGATGCTGATCACACACATGCATGAGAAAGGGGTGCTCCAGCCTCCTCCGACTCAAAATATTCAAATGATGAGGTTTGAACCCTGGGAATAAGACCCAGAAGTGAACATAGTGCTCAGAAGCGATGCGACCACAGGGGAGGATAAGGGGAAGAAGCCCGAGGAGATGCATGGAATCACAAGGCTCCTACAAAGGAACCTAAGTTTGACTTAGAACACACAAAGGAGACGTTCATGGAAGCTAAGAAGAGCTTTGCAGAGGCCTCCACTCCAGGTAGTAAGGATCAACCAGAGCCAGGGATGGATCCTTCTATGCTTACTACCTTTTTGGAGACATGCATGAAACTGCTGCATGACAATAAGGCAGTTATTGGACTACAGGAGTTGATCACTAGGTGTGTAGGGTCAGGGGAATTGTGTGTAGTCCGGAAACTAGGAAAGCATGCATTGCGCACTGGGAGGGAAATGAGATTGACAACATAAATTGGCGAGTATGAAATGGATCAGGTAATCCTAGACCTAGGTTCGGATGTGAATGTGTTACCAAAGAAGACATGGGAATGCATGGGCAAGCCTGTGTTACAGTGGTCCCCTATTAAATTATGAATGGTGAACCAACAGAAGGTTTTGCCCATGGAGAGGTTGTAAGGGGTAAAAGTTGATATTGAAGGCACGAGCACATAGATGGACTTTGAAGTAATAGAGATTGTTGATGACAACAATCCTTATCCCGCATTGGTAGGAATAAACTGGCCCACCGATATGAATGGAGTCATCAACCTAAAGAAGTAGAAGATGATATTTGAGAAAAGGTCCCTACACGTAGTAGTTCCAATGGACTTAGAAGGAGTGAGCTACACCGAACCTATGCGCGATGATGAAAGTGATGATAAGTTGGATTGTATTTACTAGATAACTATGTGAGACCAAGAGTAGGTGAACTTGATTGTAGATGGGAGAATCTCCCGGGAGCGTGACAGTTCCTGTACTTCAGATTCAGACGAAGAAGTAGAATGCTGGCAAAACTGGCTACATGAAGTGACCACTAAATTGCAACATGACGATTAGGTCAATGTGTTTCATGATAACAGAGGAAAGGAAACTGCCAAACTATGGTGGGGTGATAGCTATGGATGAATTCTTGAACAAATTTGAAAGTGCAATACCAGAACAGCAGCGCTATGGTGCGATGGAATGGACACTGCACGCAACCCCCACACAATGGTGGGGTACACATTAGAAGACCATTGGGAACTAGCGCAAATGTAGAAGGCTGATGCACTTGCGATTGGGAAGCCCCCAACATCGAACGAAAGTTTGGCAGCCATGACAAAGAATCTTGTGTGGTTACTGTGTCGATGGGTGCAGACATGTGCTGTGAAAGCATATCCTAGACAAAGGATTGAAAATTAGAACTAGACATGGCAATAGGAAAGGCAATGCAAACCACAAATATCCCACATCGTAGCATTCAAAATACTATGCAGAATCACGAACAAAGTTTACCAGGCGGAATGAATTGATTGGGACCTACACGTACCGACGGTCTGATGGTTCTATAGGGAAATAACTCCCATAATTGGGACAGTACGTGAGGAGAGAAAAGTTATTATGCAGCGGCATGAGGAAAAACATATGCAGATTCAAGAAACCATTTGTCAAGGGAACCTTGAGCTTCATGAACTTGAAAAATATCAGATACAACTGAAGCAAAGAAGCATGATAATGGATGCGGAAATCAGAAAAATGGAAACTGAAATCACACAAGCAATATGCATCGAAAAAAGGATAGGACAACATATGGGCAGTGATACCACTGTGTTAGAAGATTGTCGCCAAGAATTTGTGGCTCTGGTACCATGGTTGAGACCGCACCTTACTAGACAAAGTAAACAAGGTTGCGCACAATACAAGGAAGAATGCGACACACTAATGGATGCAAGGGTAATTGAGGGGTGCCCATGGAATGGGCTGGCAGGTAACTTGAAGCCTCATACTGGTGGTGGGACTGCCTGACCATCTGTAGGAAGCACAGTCTCAGTGCTTTAAGTAGTTGAAAGACAGCATGGGACTATAAACGAGTATGTATGGGAGATGCATGAGATGAAGGTTGCATGTAGGGTTGGGACATCACAAGGGTCATGGACGCACATAACGGTCCGCGCTATTGCGTGAGTAGGTTAGGAGGTGACCATTGGTGGCACTGCTGATGACAAGATGTTCCATTTCAAGCAACAAGGAGTAGGCGGTGGGCAATTAAGATATGAAGTCAGAACTAGATTTGGGGCTAACTGCTGCCAATCTCGCATTAATGAGAAACATTAGTGGGGAATGGTAAAATTTGAATTCAAAAAGGCCTATAAATCATAGCTGGCTCTGCACCGAACAACCCTTGGATTTTTGAAAATCCATTTATTGTGCTATCAATTGGGTATGAAGCTTACGAATTTAGAAGTTGTGAGAGCAAGTTCAGTGTTTGCAACATTACCAAAAGAGACACAAGACTTTCTGAGTAGAATGATGACAACGGCTAAGGAAGCCACATCGAGCCCTACTTCACTGATGGGGGATGCACCTTAGATTCCAAAAACACCTGAGACACTGAGTCCTAAAAAAACCAATAGGTAGCAAGATCGGTTCGTATGTCTCCATGAGATTCACCATTTGGTAAGCTGTCTATAGAAGATAAGGGAAAGATGGTTAATCTTGACATAGATGATGAGGAGGAGGATCTTAAAGTATTCATAGAAGAGATTGAACCAAAGATAGAAATGGAGGAAGACATTCAGCTCTTATGCGCTGTAGCAAAGCTTCCCAAGTATGTCCGCCCATGGAAAGGTAGAGTAAAAGTACCTAAAGATTTGGATGCCATTAAAAGTGCACTCAAAACCCCGTTCCTCCCAAAAGGGAATTTTGTTTGAAGATTCCACTCTAGGCCGCATGCCCACAATGAAATTTGAAGATTGGGGTGGATAGTGAGAAGTTCCCACATTTAGAAACTAGCTAGCTAATGAAACAAAGCAAGGAGGGGGCAGTTACAACGCTACAACCATGGAAATGGTTGCATGGGGTGGAGGAGGTCGTGCTACTCCACCTATTATGGATCCCACACTTTCATCGGGAACTGATCACGATATTTGTCATTAGGAAACTGCTTCTCCTGGTGCACAATGGGCACATGTGGCTGGAGGAAACCATTCCCATCACGGTGGAGCTTATTCATAGGATTTCTTGGCTTCCCTGTACGGGAAGGGACCCTGTAGAAATAGTTGGCAAAAGTGGACAGTTGCTGCTCACAGAGGCCATGAAAAATAAATACAAGTTGGATAAAAAGTAGAGGGGTTCTGTCATTACTAGAATATAAGACAAAGTGGTTCACGTAGCCACCTAGTTTCTGGCAGGAAAAGTGATGATAAAATGTTGTGGTAATGAGGTACCAACAACAGTCATTGTGCTAGCTGAACAATGCACTGAGGGGTTACAGTTCAACTCGGCGTAGTTCCTCTGCAAGGAGTTCCTAATGAACTGCATGGAGGCCCAGGAGTAGGGTAAGACCTTCCACTACACGTGTTTGCTCTTATCCATCCGGTTGGTTGCAAGGGAATTGCGTGAGGACAATAAGTTTCCTCCCTTTGACTAGGACTTGCCAAAGGTAGCAAGATACTTGTTGCTATGGGCGACGAAGGAAGCCACACAAATCTGCGAGACAAAGATTTTCTGGATACTTATGGAGGCAAGTGTACATATGTGGATAAAAAAATAGTCATACCTATCCCCCAGGTATACGATAGTCTACAGAGCTTTGCAGAATTTAAGGCTGATATGCACAATGTGTATATCAGGGTGCGGAAAGATCTAGAGTGGAAATGGACCAAAATCCCCTTCATCGTGATTCATGGTGTTGTTTTCATGGTGCTTGATTCATGGCCACCCGAATGGCATGCCCTAGATCTAGCAACGTGTGATGAGGCAATGATACAAGGACAGAAGGATGCCACCAAGCTTCTGGCACAACAAAAGTGGAATGAGAAACTCACCGAGGAGGTAAGGACTTTCCGCAAGGCAGCGAAGGCTATTGCAGAGCAGACCAAGGTCGCTAAGAAAATAGTAGCCATTGGGAACACCACGACGCATGAGGAAAGAGGCTCATACCTGACCATGGGACATGGGACAGACGATACAATGGAAGCCATGGATCCAAGAAGAACCGCTACACAATTAAAACAGTCATGTGGTACAGAATGAACAGGGCCACGGAAGAAGACCAAGGCTTCCAAATTGGATGGGGAGTCTATCACACTGATAGAGTGTGATCTATATGACATTGGTGACATAGTTCATGAGGTCACCAGGGAGGTGCTCCAAGAAGCGATGACGAAGCAACGAAATGTCTTGGGGGCACTCAAGGCACAACTGCAGGGACTTCAGGTGCGACTCCCACAATGTAGCCGGTGCCACGGGAGCATTGACAATAGAGAAGTTGTTGAGGTCCAAAATGGTCAACACCGTTGTGCTACTAGAAGGAGCACTGATAGCATACAACATGGAGGATAGAGCCATGTTAGGAAAAAACAAGGGACTTGACCTAAACTTGGCTGCCCTTCCATGGGATATGTTATATCAGCTAGAAGACAGAGTGACGGCAGAGCTTTGTGCTAGGGAGGGACACGCAGTGCAAATGCTAAGTGAACAATGAATCAACATCAAACCACTTAGCCTACAACGTGACAAAGCGGTGGCTCAGAACCATCAGTTAGAGCAAATCATAGAGGAAACATGTCGTCGTGTCCCAGAACTGGAAATTGTGATAGATCTGCCTGTAGGAATGCAGATCCACAAATTGGCCAGTGGATTCTATGAGGTGAAGGAGGAGGCTACGAGGATCCAGCTAAACCTCAACATGCAAATTTCTAAACTAAGATTAAATGCATAGCTCTCCATGCTCCCAAAAGTTTGAGATCAGCGTCGTAACGATATCTGAAAAGGGTTGGAAGAAATTGAATTGGCAGTGCTTAGCTACACCTCATTGTTGGAAGAATCCTAACTCAGGGACTCGTGACGCTACAACAAGAAAAGGAATTGAAGGCGCAGGTGGACACAACACACCAAAAAGAGGCAATACTTCAAGCACACGTCTAGCCTTGGATTGATGAGGCCTTCATCATCACAGCCGACATTGAAGGAAAACTCGCATAAATGAAAGTGATGCATGATTTGAAATAGGGATTTGACCATGATAATGAGCATTCGGCCGAGCGAGCAGAACAATTCTAGTTGATAGCAGAGAAGTGTACTACAGATCTTCACGCATCACAGGCACAGTTGGATGGACTTCATGCAAATATCATCACACCATTAAAGTGATTCAGGATGAGTCACGATGATTGTGTTCGGGACTTGTTGGGTAGTGGATTCCCCCATAACATGTTTTTGGGGCTTGAAGCCCAAATTTTGGTCAAGTGTGATGTAAAGACCCCACAAAATGTGGGCATGAGGCATAAGAGTTTAGGTTTCTCCACCCTAAGATAATATAATTTAATGTAAAGTGTGTCAACCTAGCCATGGGCCGCAGACCATGGGATTGTATAAATAGAGCAAGGCTCTAAGTGTAATGTGAGTTAGGGAAGTTTTGACAAGTAATAGATAGATGCGAAGGCATGGTTAGAAGATAGGAGTGAATCCAAAGTGTATTGGGTCATAGTGATAGGTGGAGGCTTTGTAGCTGAGTGCACAAAGGCTTGGTAGAGTCCGCAGATGAGTGTGCGGACCCCAACAACTAAGTGTGCAGGGTGAAGTCGAGTCTGTATTGAATTGATCTTGGAAGGAAACATTAATAAAGATAATTTGGTTTGAGATATTATGAATTTGGTCCATATATCTGTGTTTGAATGTTATGTGTTGATGATATATATTTATTTATATGCACGCACTTATATGTATGCTTATGAATGGAAATATTCTAAGTAGTTAACAAACAAATTGTAATTAAGGAAGATTGGGGTAATTAATATTGATTGCACCACAATTGGATCGATGTGAAGATCCCACTAGTGCATGAAATCTGGTAAGCACAGAGGTTGAACCGCATACCTATAGCTCATATCGGACATCCCCAGGGTGCACAAACCTGGTTCCAACACCCTCCCATACTACTTTGGGTGAGACCTCAGTTCGTGCTCCATGAAATGTTGCTGAAAGGGCCAATAGTACCAGGATTTTCTTGGCTAACTCACTTCTAAACTTAGGTCAGGTCCCAACAGGCCAACACAAGGCAAGGTGAAGGTACCAAAGGACATCAATGAGAACAAAATCACACTTTTCATAAAGTTACCACAAGACAAAATCAAATTTGAAGGCCTGCGCCTGCCACGTGTCCCCCATTTGAAATTGGAGGATTGGGATTTGGTAGATACAGAGCGCTTTCCCCACTTGGCCATAGTTGGGAGCTGGATCTGACAAGGGAAGTTTTCGGCTAAAAGCCCATGTTTGGGTTAAATTTTGTAATAAAACTGTAAAGAATCTTTATTTTATGGTCATGGAGTGCGAAAGTATTATGTGTCATAAAGGGTAGTATGCCCTTAGTTTTATAAACTAAAGTCTATTATAAGAGATCTACCCATGGTCCGTGAACCATGAGATTGTATAAAAAGAGCTAAGCTCTAAGTAGTTTTAAGTAGATACCAAGGTAAGAGAGTCGTAGATCTAAAGTAAGAAGGCTATGTCTTGGGTTGTAGTGTAGGTAGAGGCTCTGCAGCTGAGTGCGCAGAGGCATAGGGTAGAAGTCTATAGTTGAGTGTGCATGCCCCTACAACTGTTTGGACAGGGAGGATAGAGTGGTAAACAATTGGAAGATATTAATAAAGAAAGATATTTTGCAATTCCTATGTCTTCGTTTTGTTATTGCGTCTTAATATGTTATGTATGAATTTCCTTTGCTATGCTTATGTGATGCGCAAATGAATGAAATTACATTGAATAATTGAATGCAATTACGATTATCTGTTTACGTACTGATAACTATAATTATTGGATAAGATAAGTAAGTCACTTTGAGTAATTCGGGAATCTGAACGGCACGCTGCCATAGCAACAGAAAAGTACCTGAGCTACAGGCTAGGGTTGCGCGAAGGTCGACAATACAATTTTACTGAAGTATTAAATGATAGAATAAAGGGCTCGTCTTGCAAGCCCCAGAGTGAAGTGACTTGCATGAAGGAAGGAATAGAGGGAATCAAATGACATCAAAACCATCTCAGGGTGAGGAAACTTGGTTCCAACATTCCCCCATACTACTTTGGGTGAGACTTTGGTCCACGCTCCACGAGCTGATGTTGAAAGATCTAGTAGTGTAGGGATTCGTTTGGCTAACTAATGTTAAACTTGGGTCAGGCCCCCTCAAGCCAACAAGTGGTTTCGTTGTCGGGATAGGAATCTGCATAAGGGATGTGTGATGTCATATCACTGGAATCCAACTAAGAAGGATTTTAGAGACTACTTGGATAGGAAGATCCACGAATTCACGATGCAGGAGAACAAAAACTCATGACTGACAAAGCGATCCAAATTGGATCCATGAATATTATCAAAGTGCCATGACTGTATTAAGACAGGACAAACTTCAAATTTATGAGGATAGAGCAATCAGGAAGGTCTATGGATAGCGGAAGATTGCAGCTAGCAGGGAACAACGAGGACGTGAGTCAAAGCGCACTGTCCGAGGCCCATGGAGTCCGCGTTGGAGGAAAAACTGGCACTTGGCAAGCCCGGATCGGGAAGTGAAGGCCATTTCTGATGCACGATTAGTGCTTAGCTAGGTAAAATCCCTCAAGAAGGAAAGGCCACAAGTTCTCGGTCACATGGGAAGCTGGGAAACCATTGGGAAAGCACTAAGGTGAAAGGCGGGACCCGCGCTCCAAAACCGGCAGTATATCGGGGCACCCTTGGGCGACAAGCAGATTTGGCTAAAACTGAGCGATTCCATTCATTGCAAAATGTGTGTCTAGCAGATGAGAGAGAAAACCACCTCTCATCATGTGCTAATAGTCGAGCAAGTCAACTGCGTGAAATGAGTCAATAATGTAGGATCTGGGGGCTTCACATCTGATGGCGAAGATTGCGCCCGATGGAGAAACCAAATTTGACAAGGGAATTGAGCCTTAACATAAAGAAGTTTGAAGTCTAATCTGACCATTGAGTTGGTGGATGAGTCATTCCATAGTGTAACTAAATTACCGAACCGTTGAGAAAGAGCTGGCGTAGTTCGTGAGAGGACAAGTGGCCCCTTCCTTATGGATGATGGTGATGACACAGAGGTAGGGAACTGCAAGCAAACAATAGCAGGCGATCTGAAGGGGTGGAAGAAGAATTGAATAATCATGAGATAGATCAGATTTAAGCCATGAACAAATAGAGAACAAGAAAAATAAGATAGAAGACAAAAGGCGAATACAGAGAGAGCGAGAGCAAGGAAAAAACAGTGAAGCAAGAAGCAGGAAACGTAGAGCTGAGCTGACCTAAGGTATTGTTGAGAAGACAGAAGGCTTGAGAGGTTCAAGCAAATCCTTGTAAGGATCTATTGGGAATTGAGCACCACTTTGGGCTCCTCCCATTAAAGACCAAAGAGGTCAAGACTTGGAAAGGGAAAGAGTCTGTGCACTCTAGTGGCTTGGGGAATCCAAGAACCACCCTACCAATCATTATCTATTTCAGGAGACTAAGATTGAGCTCCTCATTGTAAATCTCTGCTTTAAAGACATGATAAAGTAAGACCACCACTAAAAGGTGGACCAAAGATGTAGCCCTGGAGAATAGGGTGAACTCCTTATTAAATTTGTTGTGTTCTTGCATTTTCTTATTGTGTTTTTCTTACTGTTTTCCATTGTTCCAGTGTCTGTGTATTTTTTAATATGATCGATCTGTTGCATAAAATAACATAGACACACACTGGCACATGAGTCTGTAATACCTTCATTCATTAATTAACTATCTGAGGTCAATCACAAGTGATTTTTAGATCAAGTCGTATCAGAGCTCAAGGCTATTAAGGTTAGACAAGCTTGTGTTGGTTTTTCTGTTGAATGCTAACTAGATCAAAGCTCAACTTAGGAGAAGGAGATTTGGTCGAAACTAATCCTGAAATTGGGAGAGTTTATCCTTAGAAGACAATGTCAGAGGAAGTTTCTATGGAGCCAGACCCTCAACTCATAGATATTTTCCTAGCCATAAAGTCCATGGTAGAAGAAATTTATAGGGACTTTAGAAAACATAACAATGAAGATTCATCAAGCTCTAAGAAAGAAAAGGGAGAAGATGAGTCACATTCCCATGACCAGTCAAAAGGAAAAGGGAAATATGAAAGCTTTCTCACACCTCCTGATAGCCCTAAAAAGAAAGCATCTTTGATCAAACTAGATGTTAAATTTGATTTACCTATATATGATGGAGAGTTGAATGCAGAAAAGCTGGACAATTGGATTAGACAAATTGATGATTATTGTAGAGTGCAGAATATCAACTTAGACAAGAGCAAGATTAAGATGACAAGCCTATGCCTTGGAGGCACTGCCTTGGTTTGGTGGGAAGTGTTTCCAGGAAAGCAAGTGTCTTTTCGATCTGTTAGTGCCACTAAGAAAGGTAGCTATATTAGAACCAAACAATCAAAGAAAATTGTGATTTCTCTTTTAATTTCCATGCCCAAAATATAGTTTGCAGCACCAAGATCTTTCATGTCAAATTTAGAGGATAATTGGGTCTTCAAATCCTGGATAATTTCTTTGTCATTTCCAACCAGCAACATATCATCCACATACAAGAGTAGATAAATAACATGGTCACCAATTAATTTAAAATACACAGTGATCTTCTTTGCTTTTGGTGAAGCCATGTCCCCGTATAAATGTATCAAATTTTTGATACCACATCCTCGACAACTGTTTTAACCCATTGTTTAGTCAATTTATTGTTATCTAAATTGCTAATATTAATTGTCAACCCGGGGCTCGTAAGCTGATGAAGTGAGGGTGTACTATATGTACTTAAGTAACTTTTCTTAGAGATTTTGTTGTTTAGGGGAGTTGTTTATGATTAACTTATCTTCCTAAAATGGAATGATGATTATAGACAAATGAGTGCAAGTGTGTGAAAGTGATTTCTATATGAGTGAAAGTGTGTGTGATGGTGATTTCTAATTGCTTGCTGAATTTGTAAGAGAAAGGAACTTGAAAAGAATGAATAAATCAAAATGACTTGAAAGTAAATGACTTGAAAGTAAATGACCACAATCCAATGGCATTAGTCTCTATCCATACTGCTGCAAATAAAAGAAATAAGAAAATCACTTCAAGGATTGATGTTAGTGATGATCTCCTTCTAACTCCCTGCTTCTACCGCTATTGCATAAAACACGATTAGAAGGTAGCTGAAAACAAATCCAAGAATTGATAAAAACTCTAATCTACTCTATTTGACAAATTGTAACACTACTAAGCCTTTTCCAACATACTGCTTCCTACATATGTGATTATGTGTAACAAGTGGAAAAAAGTGTTAGTATCACAAGCCAAGTCTACTCAAATACAAGCTGCAATTAATCAATGTTCTGTTCTCTTGAAAGATAAGCCATTCATGATAAAGAGAGCATAAATTAGTTAGCATCCAACTTGTAAAACTACACTAAAGCTAATCTAGAAAAAACAGAGAAAAGAGGGCAGCATAATGAATAAGACAACTGCAACTACCATTAGACATTAAAGCAAATACACACATAAATCCTGGGCTAAAAGAAATCTGCAAGAAAATAACACTGATTAGCTTGAAAGAAAGGAAAACAAATAAAAGAAACTATACATGCTTAAAGAAATAAATAAGTAAAGAAAAAGGTACTGCACATAAAATACTTTACAGTGGCAGAAATGAGCAGGGGCCCTCTGTCCATTCAGCCACAAGAGAAACTCAGAGATCTGGAAACTTCAAAACAGTGCTATGTCTATTTCTTCATTGCAGAAAATGTATAAAACAGAGTGCTAGAATAGCACTAAAAACAGAGTTCAGAATGCTTTAAAATGTAACACAGGTTCATCAAAAATACAACTGATAAAAAGCCTAATGAGCGTACACAGATGCAGCTATTTATAGAAGTTTCTAAGATAGCCTATCCGTGCAACTGATTAACTGAAAAGTAAATAAGCTGTTATGCGTATTCATGGTTCCTTGACACTTCATGCGGCTGCGTGGAGGAGTTAGTGGTTCTGTCGTCATGGGTAATGAATCCCATGTTGGATCATGTCCCCTGCCATCTGTAGAACGTGGACAAGTCACCGTTTAAGATGACGTGACCAAGCAGCTCACAATCACCGTTAAACTGCCTTGAGTTGACCGTGACTTGCCCAGCTTTGACCGTGGACAAAGATGACGTGGATGGCTGGAAAAATAGGACAGGAACCTTGAGCACGTTGACACCTAAGTGCCCATGTGGCTCATCTGGAAAACCGACACGTGGAACATTGCGTTTAACAAAAGGGCTGCAGGATCTTCAGATAGCTGCAGGATCATCAGATAGTCGCGGGATGCCTGCAAGTAAGTCAAAATCTAAACAAATAGTCATCCATTAGCAAAACTTACTTAATCATGCTTAATAACACCTAATGTAATGATCTGGGTGGTTTTATGGTGAAAATGAGGCAAAAGATAAGGAAAGATAAGGAAAGATTGAGGAAAATGGTAGATAAGTAGGTGTAGAGTAGAGGCTCTACAGTCCCTTATCTCCATCTAAGCATTTTGTGGCCCCATCCTCAAAGACAATTGTGGAGGATCTCATAAACTTTCTATAACACATGAAGCTAAACAAAGAGTCACTTTCATGTTTTAAACAATGAAAATAATTCAATCCACCCGATCACTCTTGTCTTAGTGTACCTTACACAACCAAGTGGGATGATGACGCATGGGAAGTCGAAGCGACCAAGAATAAATCAATACATTCGGTTGAAATTGGTAAAGACTTGGGAAACAAAATTTATGGAATGTTGACAAGGGAATCCACTCTACAAGATAATTCTAATATTGAATATTCACCCTTTTTGGATTGCGTGATTAAGCTCGTGATGTATAAAATTACAACATTTTGTAGGTCATTGTAATGAGCCAGCTTGAGTCGTTGGTGGTTTTGGTGGCATTGGAACCAATGTTGGGGAGCCTCTTGTCATCCATGATTTTATCATGTTTTTTTAGTTTAAGTGCCTAACTGTGATCATGCACTAAATGGGCGAAGGGTCACTTCTATGAGGAGGATAGTATGGATTGTATTGATTCTAATATTAATATTATAAGTGTAAAATTTCTTTGTATTTACTTTATCTCTCTCCAAGATTCTCTATAGATACTACAACCCCACACTTCACATATGTATAAGATAACAAGTGTAGAGAGAGTATCAAATAGGGCCTTTTTATTATTCCACAACCAAAGGATGATTAATTTACACTTATTTTCAATATCATAATAAGACTTCCACCCTCCATTTATCCTTTTCTCAACATTATAGTTCCCACTGAGCTTGTGATAAATATGAATTCCAACATATTTGTATGAAGTCACTTCATCGAAATTATTATTGTGATACATTAAAGTGTCATACGTGATTTTATGGGATTTAACTAGCATAACCTTTGTTTTGTTTATGTTCATAGTCATACCAATACCAGAGAATAAATCCTTGAGGGTCCTCACATAACTATCAATGCGAAAGGATTTTTATGTCGTAAGAACAATATCATCAACATAAAGAAGAAGGATTGTTATTATACCAATCATATTCAAGCCATATAACCACCATCTCTCAACCAAGATTCTAACTTTTAAATGTATATGCCAAAGAGAATAAGGGTGTTAGGTCCCTATAATAGTAGTCTAGGCCCCTTATTTTTATTGTTGTGTCCATGTGACACCCATATTGTTATTGTTATGCCCCATAGAAGCCCACTATTATTATTTTTGTGCCCTTACATTATTATCGTTATGTAGGCTTTGATTATACTATGACTCCTTAGACTCTTATATATACAAATAACGCCTTGTCATTTGTATCGTCGATGAATTTTTCATTTATCTAATGTAAAGGATGTTTCCCCATCAAATATGATACTTTTTAAGCCATTGATCTATATTTTTCTGAGTTGGTTTCATACCAAATTGTATCAAAGCTTTGGATTCTAGGGTTTCGCTGCTTCACATAGGTTCTCATGGAAGTTTCACTATAAATTGTTTTCTACGAAGCTTCAGAAGTTGAAATTTCGACCAAGTGGAGCCAAAATCTTGGTGAAATTTGTGATGGAATTTCAGATCTTGGTGAAATTTGTGGTGGAATTTCATATCTTGGTTCACTATATTTGTTGATATATGGTCCAAAGAAGTTAGGGTTTTTTCATGCTCTAGAATTTGGTCTCAAATAGGCGATCTAAGGGAAAATCTTCATAACTTTGATTTCAGTCATCAGATTTGAATTTCGTAAAAAGTGGATGAAATTACACGAATTGTAGTGTTTTTTGTAGCAATGTTAGGGCTGAAGGTCACAATAGTGACACGTGGAATGCCATACAACTTTGCTCTATTGAACTAGTCCATAATAAGGACATCGTGGGAGATTTGGAATAACTGTATATTGAAGAATCCAATATTGGTTTGACTTGTGGAATTATAAAGAAGATTCATTGGGCTACCAAAGGACCAAATTTCAGACCTTAGAGATCTGAAATTATAGAGTTAAAACCCTTTCAAGGTTGAGCTCCTAAAAGGCAAGAAAAATGTGTGTATTTTTAATTTTGCATAATTCTTGTTTGAAAAATTAGTTTGAAGTGATTCAAATGGAATATTTAGGCATAGATATTAGTATTTGGTTCTAAAATTCCTCCCGGAAAAAATAATTCTACACCCATTAATCCCTTATAAAGCTCTATTATGACACATGAAGAAGAAGAATTGCAACATGATATATCAAAGTTACGAGACCAAGTGCAACATTTTTTTCTCTCACAAAGAGAAACAAAGATGACACATATGTATTAAAGGGGGATATGGATGGTATAAAAGGAAACATGGATTATTTTAAAGTAGGCATGGATGTGGTGAATGTCAAGTTGGAATGGTTTACAAAGTTGCCGCAAGAAAGCCTTATCAGTGGCGACAAGGTAATCCATGAAAATCATGATGATGACAAAAGGAATATGAATTATGATTTTAGAGTCTCCAATGTGGGGTTTAAGAACCACCAAATTCCAAATATAGGTATGAGGAAGTTTGATGGCAAGGATCCGGTAACAAGGATACTATAGATGGAGCAATAGTTTGATCTACAGGATTGCAACTGTCACAAAAGGTATGTATTGCATATTTATATTTATAACCTGATTAGTTAGTATGATATAAATAGAATTTTTCTTGTAAACCACTTGTCACCTAATCAATTTTTACGGAGGAAATTATAGCACATTATGAACATATAAAGTGCAACACCTTCTTTAGTCAATTGATAAATCTCAAACAAAAGGGTTCAATGGTGGATCACATTGAAGACTTCCAAAAATTGAATATTAGGGTAACTGATATTCCAAAGGAGTATAAGATTGATGTCTTCATAGGGACTTTAAAAGATAACATCCAACATGAGGTTCACCTTTGGGAACCTGATTCATTGGAGAAGGCATTTAGGGTGACAAGAAAAATTGGAAAAAAAAATATGGCAACAAGGAATTCTACTACTCACAATTATAATATAAAAAAATGTTGTTGCTCCTAGTATTCCACAACCTATAAGGTTGAAACCACAACAATTGGAGGAAAAGTAAATCAAAAGGGCTTTGTTACAGTTGTGATATCAAATACACTAAAGGTCATAAGTGTGCTGAGAAGAAATTATTCTACATAGATTGTAAAGAGGAGGAAGAAAAGGAACAAGAAACATCAAAAGAGGAGGATATACACCAAGAACCAATTGCAAAAAAGAAGAAATCAATCTGACCATATCTTGTAATGCATTGGAAGGAACTACCACTCCTCAAACTCTTAATATAGAAGGATATCAAGAAGAAGAAGGTAATAATGATGATTGATTCCCGTAGTACCCATAATTTTATTCATCGTAAGATAGCCAAGAAATTGAATTGCTTCTTATATCCAGCACCAAAGTGTTAAGTAATGGTTGCAAATGGAGAAACTATAAATTCCTATGGGAAGCACCATAATATCAAGCTAACCATCAGCGAATATGTCTTGAATGATCCAATGCTTTCCATTCCAATGGGTGGTGTTGATGTTGTACTAGAAGTTCAATGGTTACTATCTTTGGAGACAATAGCTTTCAATTTTCAAAAACTTTTATTGAATTTTTTTTAAGAGGAAAAGGAAGTTGAATTAAGAAGTATCATAGGAAAACCAGGAAATATAATCAAATCTAATGGCATGACAATTCTTCTAAATAAATAACAACGAGGCGTAAATGCACAATTATGCTCACTAGAGGTTCAAACATCAAAATCATTTATTTCTCCAAATCTCTAAAAAGTATTGGACAATCATTCCAAGGTGTTTGAGACTCCCAAATGCCTCCCACCTATTCATGATCATGATGATGCTATTCATTTTATTCCAGGAACTGTTCCACCAAACATCATACCTTATAGATATTCTTATGCCCAAAAGAGTGAATTTGAAAGTATGGTTGTAGAAATGTTAGAAGCTAGTATAATTCAACCTAGTCAAAGTTATTTCTCCGCTCCATTAGTATTGGTGCATAATAAGGATGGAAAATGGCGTATGTGTCTGGATTATAGGGAGATCAACAAGCTCACTATTAAAGATAAATTTTCCATTCATGTCATTGATGAATTGTTGGATGAATTACATGGAGCAATTTACTTCACCAAGATGGATCTTAATTCAGGATATGATCAAATTAGAATGAATACTGAAAATATTTTCAAAACAACATTCAAAACTCATGAGGGTCATTACAAATTTTTGGTCATGCCTTTTGGCCTTACTAATGCACCTTCCACATTTCAAGGTTTGATGAATTTCATTTTCAAACCCTTAGAAAATTTGTGTTAGTAATTTTTACTGATATACTAATCTACAAGTCTTAGAAGGATCATGTTCAACATGTTGACAGGGTGTT
This sequence comes from Pinus taeda, assembly GCA_000404065.3. Lineage (NCBI taxonomy): Eukaryota > Viridiplantae > Streptophyta > Pinopsida > Pinales > Pinaceae > Pinus > Pinus taeda. The sequence continues at coordinate 20,730 of APFE030984386.1, forward strand.
GAAACTATTGGAGGAGAAACAATTATATGGCAAAACCTCCAAATGTTTCTTTGGAGTACAGGAGGTAGAATATTTGGGCATATTGTATCTCATGAGGGTATTAAGGTAGACCCTAAAATTAAATCCATCAAGGAATAGAAAATCCTCACATCCATAAAGCATCTTCGTTTTCTTGGGTTGATAAGATACCCTCACACGTCTGTTGAGAATTATGGGAGAATAGAAGCACCTATAACATCATTACTAAATAAAAATGCATTTTATTGGACTCTAGAAACAATTAAGGCCTTTGAACATCTTAAAGAGGCAATGTGCCAAGCACCAGTCTTAGCTACACCATACTTCACAATTTTTTTTACTATGGAATGTAATGCCTCAAGAAATGGAATTGGTGTTATTTTAATGCAAGAAAGAAGACCCATTTCTTTTGAAAGTCATCCAATCAAAGGAAAGTATTTACACAAAATTATTTATGAGAACGAAATGTTCACAATACTACATGCACTAAAGCAATGACAACCTTACCAAATGGGAAGGCACTTCAAAGTAAAAACATATCATGATAGTCTTAAATATTTTTTGGAACAAATATTATCTTCAAAAGAGAAACAAGAATGGGTGACAAAGATGTTGGGTTATGACTTTGAAATCATGTACAAAAAAGGTAAGAAAAATGTTGTTGCAGATGCACTCTTATGAAGGATGAGGATGTGGAAGCATTTATTTGTTGCATTTCTATTATCCAACTTGAGTGGATAACTAAAGCAAGGGATGAATGGAACAATGATGAATAGGTGTGGTCACTCATTCGAAAGTTGCAGCAATATCCCAGTACATCTGGTACATTTAGCCGGAAAAATGATTCATTATGGTATAAAGATCGCTATATATTTGTAATAATTGCCAACTCAAACAAAATATTATTTTGGAATTGCACACGTCTCCCTTAGGAGGACACTTAGAATTTTTAAAAACTTACCATAGGGTTAAGAATATATTTTTTGGGATGGCCTTAAATCTGATATTCAGAAGTTTGTAGAAAAACGTTTGGCTTGCCAACAAAATAAAGTTCAGATAATTAAGACCCCGTGTCTATTACGACCTCTATCCATTCCAAGTTAAAATTTGGGAGGTTGCATCAATGGATTTTATCACAAGTTTACCAAAGTCTGAAGGAAAGAGTGTCATCATGGTGGTAGTTGATAGAATTACCATTTATGCACACTTTTGTCCATTATCTAATTCTTTTAAATCCAGTAAAATTTCTACTGGAATTATGGAAACAATTTGAAAGCTTTATGGAAATACAAATATTATAGTAAGTGATAGCGATCCCATTTTCTCTGGAAATTTTTGGACGGAATTGTTTTCTTTTCTTGGTGCTCAATTAGCTCATAGCTCATCTTATCATCCTCAATTTGATGGGAAAATTGAGATAGTGAACAAATGTTTTGAAGGATATCTTCGTTGCTTTGTATCTAATAAAAAACACAATGGGTCAAGTGGTTACCTTTAGCTGAATGGTGGTATAACACTTCCTTCCATATTGCAGAAAAGTGACCCCATTTATGGCACTTTATGGATATAATCCACCATCCATCACATCATTTTTAAGAGAAAATTATAAGATGCAAGAAATGCAAGATCACATTGAGCATCAACAACAAGTTCTCCAACTCTTAAAGGATAACCTCACTATGGCACCGAATCGAATGAAACAACAGGCAAATCAACATTGCAGTGAAAGGAGTTCTGATATAGGTGACTGGGTATTTTTACAGCTACAACCATACAAACAAATGTCTCTCAAGAAACCTAAGAAATATAATAAATTATCATCCAATTACTATGTACTTACAAAGTGCTGTAAAATATTGGTACTATGGCATACAAATTGGAGTTGCTTGCATCTTCCCGAGTACACCCAATTTTCCATGTTTCATGCTTAAAGAAGGTTATGAGTGACAAGCTTCCAGTTCAAATAGTGTTGCAAGAACTTGACTAAGAAGGAAAAAACACATTTGAGCCCGAAGCAGCCACAGAAATAAGAACTCAATAGCTACATAATCAATCAATTTCAGAGTATCTCATTAGTGGAAGAACTTGACCCCTGAAGATTCCACATGGGAGGATGAGAATTTTATACAGAAGCATCAAAAACTACTCAAGCATTGAGGACAACACTTTTTTGAAGGAGAGGGGCATGTTAGGTCCCTAAAATACTATTGTAGCTCCCTTATAGATATTGTTAGTGTAGCCCCTTATTGTTATTGTTGTGTCCATGTTGCCCCCATATTGTTATTATTGTGCCCCATAGAAGTCCACTATTTTTATTGTTGTGCTCTTACATTATTTAATTGTTATGTAGGCTCTCATTATATTGTAACCCCTTAGACTCCTATATATAAAAAGGAGGTCTTGTTATTTGTATCATCCAAGAAATTTTCATTTATGTAATGTAAAGGAGGTTTCAACCTCGAAGATGATACTTTTTAAGTCGTTGATCTATATTTTTGTGAGTTGGTTGCATAACAAAGGGACCTGTGACAAACTTTATTAATTGTTATATTTCAATTAATTTATTCTAATCATATTTAGTGTTTTTAAACTTGGCTCATAACACTCTCATATAGCCTTGGATTACAGTAGATATTGGATCATAACGAACTTCATCTCTTCTAACCTATTCCAAAGGTTAGTCCAAGGCACTATGGAAAAATATTTTATAAACTCAACAAAACAACAAATGAGGTTGGTTTTATTATTACAAAACTCCTCTACAATGATATTAAGTGTAACAATATAGTTCACATTTGAATTATATCCCCTAAATCTGGCTTTCCTTTTATCTATTTTTTAGTGGAAATGAAGCCACACATTATCCTTATTTTCCAAAATATTGGTATATAGCTTGGTGAAGATGAGGCTAATTATAAAGGTCCCAATATTAAAGGGAGCATTTTGTCCCCATTTTTAATAAAAATGAGGCTTTAGTTCTAGGGTTTAGGGAAAACTTCCTTATAGATTGAAGAGCTTACGTATGTGATGGATGATTATAGGCCTCCCAATTTCAAATTTCAACTTGTTAGCCTTCAATGCCCTTAGATTTACCTTTTGATGATGATGATGATGATGATGGTGGTGGTGGTAGTGGTGGTTAACATCCACTGAGACCAAATTGGTCTATCGGACCTATAATTTTCTTAGTTTTTAATTATCTGGCTCCTCGTCTTTCTTGGCGAGATTGGTGTTGTAGCTTTCTTTTTTTTTTTCTGTATGGTCTTTCAACTTCCTTTATCTTGCATCTCCTTCATCTCTTCTTGTTCTTGGGACATTGGTGTGGTTTAACCCTAAGCTTTGTGTCTTCTATAAATAACACATCATCCTCTATAAAACAATTAGAATTCATTCCACAACATTAATGGATTCATAAAAAAATTTGAGGTCCTATTATTTTATTTTATTTTATGAGTGAAATTTTTCTAGAGAATTTCTTAGGATCAACCTTTGATAGGTGTACACGCTTCTATTATTGTCTATTTACAGAGTTCCTTGACTTTGTATAATTTTACGTTATCTAATTTTAAGGACTCATTAAAGGCATCTCTATTGGTTTTCCTAGCGATTTAACACTCATTTTCATACCAAGCATTGGATTTCCTATTTTTCATTTTAGATAACACCTTGATAGAAAATTTATTGATGGAAGTGAAGAGGGTTGTGATAAATTTATGATATATTTCTTAAATATTATCTTATATGACAAGAGATTTGGTTCAACATTTAAGTGTTTTCAATTTTATTTTTTTTCAAAAAGCAAGTTCGGACTTTGATTATAAGAATTTTCCTCGATGGAGCTTTTGTGTATGGAAAATTTCATAGTTATCACAAACAGTCTATTCTCAAAATAGGTCCATATGAATTTAAAAGGTTAAAATTTACTATTTTGTTGTATATGGGGATATTTGAAATCACATAATCCATGACATTGCTATCCATACCAAGATACAAGTCATTTGATTAGAATTTGGCCACTTCATTGGACCATTACAAATCATAATATGTTGAGAAGTATAGAACTTGATTACCTTATTAACAAATAAATTATTGATTTTCTCATTAGAGTTTATTTTATACATTTTAGTGTAAACAAGGTCCTCATCTAGCCAAAGAGGATTAAAGTTGGAATCATTGTTGCGATGAATATCTTGATTATTTACAATTCTAGTATTAAAGTATCCCAATAGGAGGATACCACCTTCATTTTTTTAGGTTGTAAATACCTTGTTCTATTGTTTTGTAGGAACAATTGTTATCTATATTTTTTTCTTATAAAAGTAGAGTTGATAAGTATAAAGTAATCGGTTTCTATATAAAAATTGTTAGCATTAATATATGAAATTGTTGTGAAAGTTTATGGTTCTTGTCATTGATGTCTAGTTCAGGGGATGTTTCTAAAGCACATGAAAATTGCTTAGTTGGATAGCCATTTTGATGACATTTCCAATGGTATATGTTACTTAGCCTAACTCCCAAGGGAAGAGGAGAAATCAAAGTTTAGGATAGTGATAAAGTAAAAGAATGGTTCCACAAGCTCATGGTTCCACGAGGGACCAACCTCAATGGATTGATGCTAAGACAAAACAAAAGGCACAAGCTCAAGAGGAATATTATGAAGGCCACTGAGTGGTAAGTTGTTGGTCCTATCCCTAGACCATAAATACCTAGGCTAAATTACTCAGGGACTTATCAGACCACCCAACCCATTATATGCACAAACAACTAGAACGAGTGACAAGCAACAGGGCCCTTACTCAAAGGTTGTTGGGCCTAAGCACCCAAGTTCTTATTGGACTGCCAGGTCCAAATGATGTACACACAAAAGCATGCGTGATGAGTGCCAGGTGAAATGACATAGCAGTATAAGTGGCATATCCACGTGGTAGAAGGCAATGACGTGGATACTGTTGGAAAATACATGTGTACAAAATGACATGTGGCAGATGGATTTAGCATTTTTGGGTGGCCAAGTCACCTTTTTTCTAAGAGAGACATGGTAATGACATGGGAAGACAAATGCTAGTGATGTGGCAAGGCACATGGAAGAAAGTGAAGTGGCAATGACATGACATGCATATCAATATCAATAAACAAGCATTTACTATCCATCATCGAGGTTTAAGATGATCTAACTTGCAGGGTCACAATGCATAGCACCAAGTGGAACATTTATGATTTATCACTAGCTCCCCTGAAGCACGAGGTCACGATGATGGAGGGTTTGCAACATTCACTCTCTCTCCTTAGATGTGAGGTTATGGCAATATATTGTTTTCGATATTCAATCTCTCTCTTCAAATGTGACATTGTGGTGGTAAAGGGCTTACAATTTTGAATTTATAGTCACCATGGTGATTTTACAATAATTAAGGGAATCATAATGGAGGGGTTTATAATTGTGAGGGTCAAGCTCAATAAGGAAAAGTGTGTTCCTATGGGAATTCATCTTTGAGGTTTGATGAACCTAGGAAAGTCTATTTTTTTTAGGTTCGCTAAATTTCAAAACTCAAATTCTAAGTTCACCAACCATTATGACTTAGTTTATTTTTTCATTTGGTAGGTGGTCCTATATTAATCTCCACTGACACTTCTACTAAAAAACATTATATGGTAGCTAGATGCGTACTATTAATTCCACATACAAAAATATAATCAGGAAAACTAAGCTTACAAAGAGAACATCTTGATGATTGTTAGTTAGTGGGTTACAAATATAGAGGGTTAGTCTCTAGATATGTCTTTAATTTAGAGGGTTTGTCCATATATTTATGCATATGTTGATGTTATGCATGGGAATATTTTCAACATTTATGTCAAATTATTCATACATGTTATTCCATGGATATTATGTACTTAACTCCATAGAGTAACATAAATCTCAAGGTGTGAATGTTAGTGGGATATATAACCTATTGTTAAGAATCTCTTTGCAAAGTCACTAGATCTAGCCTCAGTTATCCCATGCGCAATGCTTGGGGTATGTGGTGCATCTAAAAGTTATAGTAGTAGGATTGAAGTAAAAATAAATTAATTGCACCCAATGAAAAAAATAGCAAGTGTATGGGGTGATTTTTAATTACACACCTTTTGAGTTTTATAGAATATCATTTTTTATCTTTTGTAAATTTGTAATAATAATTCTAATTGTTAACTTTGTTTATGTTGGAGAACAAATAATTAGTACAAGGAACCTGTGATGGGTAATTCAATTACTTCAATGGAAAAGCACATTATAAATCTGCACATTACGAATAGATAACTCTACAAATTCGAAATGGGTAATACAATTTCATATATATTCGAACAGGTAAGAATTAAAGGAATTACTACAAGGAACCCATGATGGGTAATTCAATTACTTCAATGGAAAAAGCACATTATAACTCTTCACATTACGAACAGATAACTCTGCAAATTCGAAATGGGTAATTCAATTTCATATAAATTCGAACAGATAACAAACTGTAAACAACCCATAAACCCTAAACCCTCATATACCCATAAACCCATAAACAACAAGTAGCCCATAAACCCATAAACCCATAAACAACAAACAACCCATAAACCCATAAACCCTCATAAACAACAAACAGCCCATAAACCCTAAACCCTCATAAAGAAATCCTAACAAAATGCCATAAAATACCATTAAAAAGGTTACAAAATATCCAAAACACAGATGTTGTGTTGAAAAACACAGAGTGCAGCTAGTAGGATTAAAATCCTACTGGATACATGCTCGCCGACCTTCCCCGGAGCTCGCCAACCTGCAACGACCTCTTCCACACGAAGGTCCACACCTGCAACAAGAAGAAAAATAAAAATTAGCCAATGAAAACCACAAAAAACCAGAAAAACAACATTTGACCTCCAGCTTTCTAAAACAGCAACCGACTCCTCCCCAAACAACAAAATCGCCGAATAAGACTAGCAACAGAGAAATGCGGACCAAGAAATCCAAGAGGAACAGCAGAAGTAAAGCAGAAGCGCTGTGCGAACATCATACCCTGCAACACCAGCAAACAAGTCAACCAGCGCCTGCATACCAGGCGAAGAGCGCAGGTCCACAAACCCTGTCGCATGAACAAACACCTCTACCAGCACAGCAAACGCCTCTACTAGCACAGCAATAGGCGACTAAGCGCGCAGATTCCGGGGCGGTTCCGCGCCATCTTCGGGGGGGGCTTTGCCCAACAACCGGCCCCGAGCAGAAACACAAAGGGCAAGCACAACATCACAGGAATGAGCCCAAACGAACCTGATGACTGGCGCGAACAGACGCATTTAAGGTGGCATACGGTAGCCCACACATGGAGCTCCACGGTGGACAGGTGTCGTACCGGCTCCATGTGCTTTATGCGTGGCTTTGGGGACGTGGCGGGGAGGGCGCACATGTATTGGTGACCCTCCCCTATATCATGCTTTTTTAAAAACCACATCCTTTTTTTTTTAAATAACCACGTTCACATGCTCTTACGTTTATCCACGCAGGCAATTTTAAAAAAATCAATTTTAAGCTTCCAAATTTTAGTTTTTACTCTGTCCTCCACACCGGTAATACAGAGGGCTGGCTTCGCTAGCTGGCTGACTGGAAACGCAGGTTGGTTACATTTTCCACAATGAAGATCTCCTCGGGTTTCCAAGATCGCTGGAGTTTATGACAGTCTTACTGTAATGCAAAAGAAATGTCACCGGTCACTGTAACGTGAACCAAGAACCACCGTCTAACTTTGAAATCGAATGCATATTCAAGACACGGAATTCCTCATCCGGCAAACAAATCCCATCAACCACAGTGTACTGCCTTGCCTTCACAGTGATTGATTAATTCATTTTTTGACATCAGATCGTGTCTGATTCCTTTACAAAGAAATAATCCGTAACCTCTATGAGCGACACTACTGCAATCTCTAAGTACCAATATTCATTTTGTACCTGGGTCATATAAATTAGGTGAAGTCTTCAAGCGATAGACCAAAGTGAGAACTGTAACAATTTTAATATTTATGCCCAAGCATGTCGTTGTAGATGTGTTGTAGGCCTGAAGAACTTGAATCGAGATAAATATAAACATGAAGCAAGAAGGGGAATCACGTTGTGGCCGCAGGTGACACAAAATATGATGACGTGACTGAGGGGATGTTGTGTATAAGCCTTGTAGCTATGTTGAGATCACCGGATGCCTTTGGCAAGCGCGAGTCTGAGAAGAAATATTCTAACACAGAGGATGAGGAAATCTAGGAATATTCCAGACAGAGTGATCAATTGGAGGTTGAAGAGGAACATGGTTCAGTCAAACAAAGATTGGAAAATTCTCAACCCAAGATGCGTCGCATAACAGTGGGGAATAAGACCAAGGCGGCCCGGTATTCAGAATGATAGAATCGATGTAAACCACTCTCATGAAAATGCAAAATTGATTTGCAGAATCGATTTGAATGTTTTGAAAGGAATTTAAAAAACAATTAAAATATACAACACAATCTTTCGCTGCATTAAAAATGATTTTAGAATTGGCAGCTCTAAAATCAATAAAAAAAAAAAAAATTGCAAATTTCATACCAATCTTTTGTTGATCACTTCAACGGAGTTGAGTTTTCCACGATCTGATAGAGCTGGAATCTCCTCCTCAAATCAACTGTAGCATTACTGGAGCTCTGATACCACAATAATGGCAGAAGTGTCCTCAGACACATAATTTTATTAAAAAAATAAATAAATAAATTACATAATTGATTTTGCAAGAGTTTACACCCGAACAACCAAACACTCTTGCAACGAGCTATTTATAAGCTCCATGTCCTAACTACCTCTAATTATGGATCACTTATTAAATAACAAGTGTCCATTTACAATAAATGCTGTAAAAACCAACTAGCTAACAAATCTCCTAAAATAGAGCCTAAGATAAGACACATTTGAAGAGTGATATCTCGTTACAACAATATGCTAATTCTAAAAGTCTCCATTAAATAATTAAACATTCTAGAATAATAATTATTAATTTAAGACACAAATCTAATTTTTTAATAAATATTTATTAAAAGTAATCAACCATTTTGTTAAATAAAATTTCATCATATATAAATGAATGTTATAATTAATAATGAGGAACAATATCGTGATGAATCTCCGGCATTCAACTTCCATTTATTCAAGGGACCACCGATAATATTTCTCACATCCGCAAAAAGTACAAAGTTTCTAATTTTTTAATAAATATTTATTAAAAGTAATGGACCATTTTGCTAAATAAAATTTCACCATATATAAATGAATGTTATAAATAATAATGAGGAACAATATCATCACCATACAATCTCTAGCGTTCAACTTCCATTTATTCAAGGGACCACCGATAATATTTCTCACATCCTCAAAAAGAACAAAGTTTGTGCTACCTTCAAGCCCCTTAATACCATTAAAAATTCTCTTAGATTAGTCAAAGACCTTGTAAACCCTAAAAACATGAAAGGGGTCTACTCCATCCCATGTTCCTGTGGGATTCTGTACATTGGCAAAAGCATCACTCCATTAACCAAATAATCCAGGAACATGCAGTAGATATTAAGCACAACCGCTCTCATTCCTCAGCTTTAGCTTAACATGCAATGAAATCCAATCACTATGTCTGCATTCCCGGGTCATCGCCAAGATTGATCACTTCCATCATAGGAAGCTTCGAGATGCCATTGAAATTGAAAAATGTGCTATTAATCTTAATAGGAACGATGGTTAGAAGTTAAGTAGAAGTTGGATCCCTGCCTTCTTTTCATAATTTTTTTATTAAATATAACAATTAATAAGTGATTATTTCTATTTTTATTTTTATATTGCAATTTATATCCTCGTTGACCTCCCTTTTAAAATATTATTCGATCTTTTATATAAATCTTTAATAAAATTGTTGAATATTATTCATTTTTAATAATAACCATAATAAACTTATTTTATTATATATTTACAAATATTCAATTCTTATTATATTATTAAATTAACCTAACTAATTTTGAATTCAATATTATTTTAATTAATAAATTAAAATAAAACATAACAAAATAATAATAAATTTATTAAACTAATTTTTTAATGGCTATTTCATAACAGCGAACTCTAGAACAGATTTGGCTGACTTTTTCACCTTTGTTTTGATGATGATTAGATGACCAAAAACTCATGTTGTGATTAATTTGAAAGAATTTATCAAAGTGAGGAACTTATTAGAATTGGAATAATCTCAAATTCTTAGGAAACTAGTGGGTGTAAAGCCAAGTGACACAAATCTATTTTTTTTTTAATTATTAAAAGTAATGGACCATTTTGTTAAATAAAATTTTCTTATTTATAATGAATGTTATAAATAATAACCAGGAACTTATTAAAATTGGAATAATCTAGACATGGAAAAACTTATTAGAATTGGAATAATCTCAAATCCTTAGGAAACTGGTGGGTGTAGAGCCAAGTGGCACAAATCTAAATTTTTAAATTTATTAAAAGTAATGGACCATTTTGTTAAATAATTTTTTCTTATTTATATATGAATGTTATAAATAATAATGAGGAACTTATTAGAACTGGTATAATCTCAACATGGAAGAACTTATTAGAATTGGAATAATCTCAAATCCCTAGAAAATTGGTGGGTGGGTAGCAATGTGACACAAATCTAATTTTTAAAATTTATTAAAAGTAATAAACCATTTTGCTAAATAAAATTTTCTTATATATAAATGAATGTTATATAGTAATAATGAGGAATTAATAAATCGAATAATCTCAACTGAAAAACTTATTAAATTGGAATAATCTCAAATTTTAGAAATTTGTGAGTATAAGCCCCTAAATGCATCTATTTTTTTTTTAATTTATTAAAAATATATAAAATACATGTTATAATAATAATAAAACACTTATAATAAACATGTTTCCTTAAAAATCAATCTAAACCTTTTAATTAAAAAATCAACAAACCTTTTTCTATCTAAAATTCACATATATACTCTCCTAAACCAAATCATCCTAATAAATTAGAAATCACCCTAACAAAATCACCCTAATAAATTAGCTGCACGATGCCTGAGAGACGATATTTCTTCTCTCGGGAAAGAATGCCTGAGAGACGATATTTCTTCTCTGGGCAAATTCTTTCCCAGGCAAAGTGCGCCGATGCACACGTGGCCAATCACATGACTAAACCGAGTGCCTGTATTTAAGGAGAGGTATCTAGACAGGAATCAGTGGTTGGATTCCTAGATAGGAATCAGAGAAATATTTACATGGCGATTGAGGCATTCAACTACAAGACTTCCAAGCTTATACTCTAAGAATTTTTCTGTGGGAAACTTTGTTAATCTAGGTTTCATTCTAAACCTTTTTTAGGAGCTTGAGCTTGAATTTTTTTAGATATAAATTTGATAAAATGATATTTAGGTTAATTGCAATCGCGAATGAAATATGGTTAAAATAAAATATTAGTGGTTTATAAGTATTTGTTTAAATAAATAAATTAATTGAAGTTATTTTAGGTGGTTGAGTAAAATAATTGTTATCTCTTTTATTTATATTCAATTTTTTATTAGTGATATGATGATGAGAAATATTTTTCTACTGGCTAGGTATCTATGAATATTGTTTGTATTGACTCTTATTCTCCTCCTCAAGTTGTCTAGCCCTCAAACTGCTCAAACTCTCAGAGATGATGATTTCCCATGAAAAAAACATGTTCAAATAAATAAGGAAACAATTGAGCATGTATTGCCAAATAGCAATTTCCATGGATAAATATTCAAAAAATAATATTCCCGAATTAATGTTTAGAGTATTGATCATTCAACAAAAATGGTATAAACAAGCAACATATAAACCTACAACACAAAATCCAGCTAAACTATTTCTCTAAAACCTATGTTAAACTACAATGCATTAAGCTCACTAGCTGCACCTCTAAACATATATTTACATATTGTAATGTTGATTATGTATTCATCATGGCATAGGTGAAGAACAAATAAGTTTATTTAATCTTGGGCAAAAAATTAAATTGAGCAGATATCTTAGAGTCATTAAAGTCATAATTGTTTAGTAAATCTAAGAAGCAATCTAGCAACCTCACTTCCTATGTGTCATTTGTGCAGTTTCTGAGATGATTAGAAGTCATATGGGTTTGCACTATTTGTATGAAACAAATTGATATTGTTTTCACAACTAAACTTAAACTTAAATAATAATAAGAATCACTAACAATATTAAATATGTAACATTAGTAATGTGTATATTACCTATGTAATTAGTTTAAGTATACCAAATGCCTCTATATTTTGACAAAAAAGTCACATACATATTAACTATTTAAATTTTTCCACAAACTAAATGTTTTTAAATCTTAGCTCTTCTCCTAAAAGGAAAAGAAAATTAGGGAGAAAGGAAAAATGATTGACCTAACAATGCAAAATATTCATCACACCTAGTAGCATTAACTATGTAATTCTGTAACATCAATCATTAATTAGTTTATGGAAACCAAGAGATGATATATGTTTGTTTTTATAATGATAGGGTAAGTGTAAAACAATAGTGACCATACTAACTATTTAACTCATTTAAAAAAACCTTATTCTTTTATCTCAAACCATTTAAAAAGCAAGACTTTAATATCTCAACTCTTTTTGGAAGATGGGAAGAAGATGGGAAAATGTACATTAGCTAGTAATTGTATATGAGTTTATGGAAAGCTTTCATTTAAACTAATCAATTGATTTACTATCATGATCTTCAATGGAACTAGTCTACTTCCTTATCTTAGCTATAATCTAAATAACAAATATACTTGAACAAGTTCAGACATAAGTGGTCTATATTAAAGATATATTTAAGATGTTGTTGGTTGTACCTAAACAAGTTCAAATATGAGAGGTCAAAAGTCAAGATATTATTTCCCTAATACAAACTACAATGTAATTTAAAATGATAGTAAATATTTAAGAATTTAGATATATTTTTGCAATAATATGACATGAATAATATTATCTACATAACATTGACAATATTAAATATACAATTAGTT
>APFE030984386.1:58349-71737 GCA_000404065.3 Pinus taeda
CAACATAGTGAGCGGATTCAGGTGCTTTACCTTTGTCTGTATCATCAGTTTTACCTTTCTGTTGGTTTCTTTTTTGTTCAATTTTGTCCCATGGTAGCTTGCATGTAGAGGCATCATGTGATCCATTTCTTTTGTAGCGAATACAGTGTAGATTTGCCTTTTCTCCTTGAGAATGTCTGCCCCCCCTACCTCTGAAGTATCTTCCTCTTCCTCTTCGTCCACCTCTTCCTCTTGTAGAATATTGAGCAGGATACTTTTATTTATGAGCAAGGCACACAGTCTCTTCAAAAGATTCAGGGGTTGTCTTCTTTCCAAAGGTTTTTTCTCTTTCAGCAAACTTTTTCACAAGAGAGTCAAAAGTTATATCTTTGAGATTTCCATTTGCTTGCAAAGACTCAAGATAATTGGAGTATGTAGGATAAAGTGCCTTGAGAAAAGAAATAAGAGAAATATCCAGCTCAACTTTAGTGGATTTGATATCATGCATTATAGACTTTATTTTAGAAGCAAGAGCAAGATGATCATTATTTTGCAGTTCAAGAGTGAAGAGTTTAATCATAAGTTGGACGACTTCAAGTGCATAATGTGAGTCATAGAGTTCTTTCAGCTTTTGTAAAGCTTCAAAGGCAGTTGAATATGATGAAATGTGTCGACTCACCTCCTTATTTATAGATGCTGCGATTAATGCATATGCTTTGCTGTTCTTATTTTCCCAAATGGCGAACTCTTTGTCTGATGTAGGCTTTTCTGGGTCACTGTATCCTTCTCCGACACACACTCCTTTCCACAACTCATTGAAGATGAGGGTGTGCTGTATCATCCGGGACCAATCAGGATAGTTCTCCTTGCCAGTGAGAACTATTCCCACCATAGAGATGATTGAATGCATTCTGTGAAAAAAAATAGCTTCTGCTGATAGAATATTACTTCTAATGGCAAAAAAAATGTGCTTTTGTGGAGGGAAAGAAAAACTTTTGCTGCTAAAAAAAAAATGATTCTGAGACGAATGCTGATCACCACATATATATCACTTCTTGACAATATGTTGTATAGGAAGAGAAAAGTCCAGATTTTTAGACAGCCATAAATTATATATGCAGCCATTCACTTGACACCTATCTGCGAAAACAGACATCACTTCCCATTCAAAAATATATGCAACCTAAAATTTGCACAAACATTTCTAGAATCCATGAGCTCGTTAAATGTTGGCCACCAAACTTAAAATGACATCATACAGGCATCCTCCATTCACCATGGTATTTCTAAACTATGCAGACAGATTCATTCTGAACACATTCTGCACGTTAATCTGGGTCCTTCTAGCAGGCTCACAAACATTATAATTTTAATCGTGAAGCATCCTTGTGGTTATCATACTTTAGTTGACACAATCCGAGAGAAGCAATACAATTGAAAAGTACGGGATGTGTCAAATTGCAGCTAAACTACGAATGTTTATAGGGAATGCGTAATGAGACCCCTCGTTAAGAAACTTGTCTGCACATATAAGATTTGCAGCTTTTGTGGGATGATATTGTCATGCTACGAACTCGTTAACACAACTCAGTGGTACAAGGCCGCATCAAAAAACAACGTTTCAAATATTAATACAGCGTTTTCAAAACACAACTGTTAGGCCTCCAGCGTTCTGAATATTCAATGCAATGACAAAGTGTAAATACCAGCGTTCAGTTAGCAGCGTTCAGACATTTGTAACATTTTTCTCATGTGTTCTACGCTAAGACAAAACCATACCAGCAGCTCATCAACAAAGCTTCAAGGTTGTTCAATGCACCAACAGCATTCAAACGCACCATACGCATAACACACCAACGCATAGCAGACCATCGTGCATACGAGACTCACGAAACATTCACCATGTCAGGCAGAAAGTGGTGGACAGAGAGCAGAGGGCAGTGGACAGAGGACAGAGGAGTTAGAAGGCAAACTAAAAAAGGAACTTGGGACCTGTGCTCTGATACCATGTCAGGCCAGGAGTAACTCCAGAAAAACTGATTCGTTTATTCCATTAGGTAGCTATTTGTTATATACATGAATGTGACTGCTCAGTTCATCTTCTTGATGACTGTTCACATTCAAATTCTCCCAATCACTGAGGATTAGGTGTCAACATGTCCAATCCAATTTAATTTGCTCAAAATTCCAATCTTTAATTGCTGGAGCATTCTCATTGATTGAGATCTTTTCTCCATATCTCTTCTACTATTTTCCTGCAAGAAGAAATCAAAATAAATTAAAATGCAATCAATAAAACAAAGTATCATTTCTAGCATTTAAGACAAATCTAATCAAATTCTATTTAAATAAATCATTGAAAATAAAATATAAACTCTTTATTGATGTCTGGGATGGTTTAATTGGCCAAGGATTTTATTGATGAGCGAATCTGCAATTAGAAGAGGCTTGGACAAATGAAAATGCAAAAAATAACTCAGAAAATTGGTTTTATTTTTAGAAATTCGGAGCTTGATATTTTGCATGATTTTTTATTCAATTAGTGACCAAATCTATTAGTAAAACCTCTTCAGAAATGTTCTCCTTGGTTTTATCTTTCCAATGAGCGGTCTTGGGCCTCATTTAGCCAAGTAAAACTCAATCTATGGGCCTCCAAAGTTGGTGAGTGAATTATGGCGTAAATCTGGAAATTCTGTCGCTGGGCTAAAAATGAGAATTTCAATTAAAAATCTAATCCTAAATTAGAATTCTAATTATTTAGTAATTAATTCTAATACATACAATTAATTTTAATTAATTATCATCTAATTAATTAAGTTACAAAATTAAGTTAATATACAAATGACTTGAAAAAGTTAATTTAAATATAATTAATATTATAATTCAAATTATATTAATTATAATAAATATTATAATTATAATAATTATTATAATATCAAAAATATAAAAATTAATTAACAAACCATTGAAATCAATCCAAAACAAAATCCATAAAACAAACCATTAGAATCAATCCAACCTCATTAATTCATTCACGTGAGTTTATGGAGGGGTATGCTGAGTGGACTGTGAGGTGAGTGTGACGTGAGAGTGAGTGAGGTGGAGGTACGGGAGGCATAAGGGGTGAAGAACTTTGTATTAAAATCCTTTAACACATCGCATTTTCCAATCGCATACCCTTTAATGTTTAAGTTGAAGAGCTTGTTAAAATTGCGATACGCGATATGCGATGTCGCAATATCGTATCGCATGAAAACATTACATCGCATATTCTTTTTAAAAGGTTTGTAATTTTGTGATATCGATGGACCCGATAAATTAATAAGATAAGGATAATACTCATATCAGATCTGGAATAAATGCGAGAATGACTTTAAAATGAAATTCATTGACTTAACTTTTGATCGCATCGCAAGAAGGATTCTGTTGAGGTTCTGAAAACTTGATTCGTTGTGAATGTTGCCAAATATAATTTGCGGATAAATTAGAATTCTAATTAATCTATATTATTTATAATTAATTATTAATATGAAATAAACTAATTAAATTAATAGATATTCTTATTAATTTAACCTAGCTAATTAACATAATTAACTTTTTACAAACTATTTAGTATTAATCTAAATAATATTTAAGTTTTAATTTAATTTAATTAATTAAATTTTATATTTAAATTAATTAAAAACTAATAAAAAAATAAACTATCCTACCCACACTACTTTCACTCATACGTACGAGTGGGTTCTTTGAAACTTTAAAACATAAATCAAAGGTTATTAAACCTTGGTTAATGCCTTATGCTTTTCAGCCATCGCACATATAACGTTGGGTCGGGATTTTTTAGATACGCATGTTATAAAACTTGCGATGTATCGATTTGCGATTATGCGATGTGAATTTTATTATATATATATATATATATATTTTAAGTTTTAATTTTAATTAAATTAATATATTTTATTATAATAATTAATTTAATTTATCTTAAAATTTAATGTTAAATATTAGTTTTTTTTGGTTTTATTTAAATGATGTTTAGTTTAGCTATGAAATTTTCTAAACTACAGCGACTCCGAAAACAAAAAGAATAAAAATAGCATTTTAAATCCAGATTAGATAAATGATGGGACTTTAAAGGAGTACCATTTTTAAATCAGTTGACTAAATGAGGCGAAACAAGCGTCAATGGGAAGCTTATAAAAAATTGATTCTAACAAAACAATCAAAACAAAAATCCAAAGAAAATGAAAAATTAACAATCGCGTAGGATAATCAAATAAAATAAAAATATTAAAAGGTGCTTAGCCAATTTTTTTTTATACAAAGGGTTCCCATTATATTGAAGTGAAGACATCAACAATGGGGGGTTGTGTTTTTTTACCACAACAATGGCAACACACGAGAGAAGAACCAGTTATCTCTGTTTGATATGAATAAGATCTTCCTAAAATCAAAGTAAAACTAATTAAAGAAAAGAGAATTATGCTTGAAATGCTTGACTAGGTTCATTAGTCCGAATAAAAGCAAGAATCATCTAACTGTAATTTTTCTTAAAATTCCTTATAAATTAAAATATTTCAAAACTCTATATGAGTCTTTTAATTAGTTGTAGATATAAAGCAGGGGTCACTTTACAGTTTAGCTTTTAAAATATACTCATTTGTCACAAGTAGAGCCACTACTGCCAGCAAACATCTATAGTTTCAACAGGGTTACCTTTTAATCATCAATGATTCAGAATCTCATCCCTTTAAGACTTATTGACCTAGAGATAAATCCATTTATATATGTTTATTTTTTATTTTTTGTTTTTTATTTTTATTATAAATCTTAAAAGCCATTGTCCTGGTTTGGTAGCCATATAGTTGACAATGTCATTCACTGGTTATAATTGGGCTGAACAAGCTGGCTCGTGATGAGACCCCTTGTTTTATAATTGTTTGCAATCATAAGCCATTACCCTCGTTTGTTTAACAGTGTTGGTAATGTCAGCCTATTTTTCCTCTATGATCATGGTAAGCAGATTCATGATGAGACCTCTTATCTTTTAAGTTTAAATATATCTCTAGATTATACTCTAGAAAAATAAGACTTTTTAGGACAGGGAGAATCATTGACTCCTTAAGAGTTAAGAATGACAATTTCAGAGTTAAAGGTGCTTTGCTGTAAAGTGTCTTTACTTTGTTAAAAATAACTTTTCTTGATTGATAATAGAATTTTGAAAGATTTTAATAAAATATTGAAATCTCAAAATGATCACAATTTTGACGAAAAAGAAATTTCTCCAAATTTTATGATACTTCGCCAATTTTTCTAAATTAGTAATCTCTTCCTTAATTAATGTCTACTTTTATAATAAGAAAATCAAATTTTGCTAAGAGATTTTAAAGAAAAAGCTAATAGGTGACTATTAACAATTTTTTCTCTGTGTATGCCAACCATAGTTAGGTAACAAGAAGGCCTTCCATATAAGTCATGGAAAAGTCACCAAACTCAAAACTGAAAACCAAAGGAAAAAGAATTCTTATGCTAAAATGAGAAAAGAAATCAACAAACAAAAATGATGAAATTGAAAAATGAAAGGAAAATCCAAGTTTCGCAAGATAAACTCAAACAAGAATGTTTATACCAAGGTCTCAACAATATGAAGAAAGAAAATAATTGTGTAATCAATCCTTCTTATGTTGAGATTTAAAAAAATCATACCTTGCAGGGTTTTAAGTGTTTTAGGCTTTTTAGATAGCAGTGATGATAAAATTCAGCCACAATGAAAACTTTCTTCTGATATCAATGTTCTTGTTTCAAAGCATCAACTTAATCATTTTCTTATGAAAGGAATGCTTTTAAAGAAACAAGCTAAAGGTTTCGAAACTTCTTGGTGTAGTTGTTTCAATGAGGATTATCGCTGCTTCTTGAAATTAAGCCAGGAGAATAGTATCGACTTTGAAAATATGATCTGGCGGAGGATTGGAAGCTTTTATGAAGAGTTGCAAAACAGATTTATATATCAAAAAAAAAAAAAAAAAACTGAAACTAAACTAACAAAATGGAAATTAATGAAAGTGGGTACGTGAATCTTACCATTGGATAATTGCTTTTGATCTTACCTGAAAGGTATCTGTTTCTCCAAACTAGCTGACTTCTTACTTTAATTAACATTAAAAACTTGAAGAAGTCAAACTAACCAAAATCCTATAACCCAAAATCATTATTTATTTTATCTAAACTAAAGCAAGCAGTAAAATAAAAATGGGATGCTTATTATTCAAAGGAAAACAAATGCATCATAAATGAGAATGAAAATTTGTAGTAATGACTATTTCTCAAAATATTATAAGTTTCATATAAACTCCATGATTTTATAAATTGTCCAGAATCAAGACCAAATCCAAAATAATAAAATTTAAATGTAAAGATAGAGAGGTCTTGAATTTCTTTTTTAATTATGGAATTATATATTTAAAACTAAAATATATGAGAATTCGAAATGATTTAGATATACTGCAAATTGGTCATTAGTTACTTTTTGCCATATTGGCTACGAAAGCTCGCTTTTTAAAATAACACATCGCCGTATTGGATGATTCGTATCATATGTTCCTTTACCATGCTTCAAGTTTAATGAGCAAGACTTCACTTTTGTTGCTATGCCATATATCGATTAAACGTTAATGACTTAGAGGCATGCATTGGAAACTATCGCATCGGAGGTTGCAATGGCAAGCTGCCAATAAGAACAGGCAATGAGAACATGTGCAATGAAATGAAACGATCACATCATTAAAGATATATTGTATTGGGGATCGTTGAATATTTAAATTGTGCTTCCCACATTGCACATCGCACATCGCAGAGTCGGAAATGTGATGTGAACATAAATATAAATGTGATGAAGCGATTGCGATATCGGTGATGCGATGGATGACATGTCTAATCGGCAATCAACAATCTTAAGCACATGAAGTAACAATTCTCGATGCGTCGATATGCGATGAAGAGTGGACCCGATAATTTTATGATGAAAATTTAGTAACATATCAGATTCGAGACATTGGCCCTTTAAAATTATGCCCCTACTTTTATTGTGATTGGATGGATGCAATATTTTATAAGCTTGATTTGAATTTTATGTCGGGTCCGGAATTATGTGGTCATCGCAATATCGATAAAGTCATTTATTGGAGATCGAGCATTTATGATAATGGAAGTATGCTCAATTGTAAACCTCTGATATGTGAAATGCGATGTGGATGATGTGATTGACGAAGATGAGCGGGCTGAGAATATTGCAAACATTTTCACTGAAGTATCAACAATACGAAAATCAAGTTGAATGTTATGATATGGCTTGACATTTCAATTGGGTTTTCTGATGGTTGAAAGCAAAGTTAAAAATGTTCAAATTCTAATGAATCAAAAATAAAATTTCCCTGAACCTGTTGCAAATTTAAAATGGGTTTGTTGCTTACTTCAAGTTTTGAGAAAACAAATGAAAATATGTAAATAAAACAAAACAAGAGTCAAAAATAAACTAAGGAAAATAGAAACTTAATAAGAGATGAGAATGAGCTTGTAAATGCATACCTTGAAGGAAATTGTCTGCAGATCTTACCTCACAAATCTTCAAATATTTCCTTGGATTTATCAAAATTTTGACTTCGTTTAACATCATTTTATTATTTATTCTAAATCAGAGTGTGCAATTAGCCTAAATAAAATTTGTTTATTCATGTTCAGGAAATCTGAAATTTACCAGAAATAAATATGAAAATAGTCTTCCCTTTTGAATTGAAACAACAATTTATTACCTCTACTCATTCTGAATTAATCTTGAAAAAAAATTGTATTGTTATAGTGATTGTTCAATGATGCCTTTAGTAAATAAATATAATGTGTTTTACAACATCAGATAATAAACTAAAGGACCGAATGGGATAAAGCCACTAATTGTGGAAGAATATCAACACAGGTTTAGATGTGTGCCAGGTGGATATTCTGTCAATACATTATCCGAAATAGGCAGAGATGTATTCACGGGTAGAGGTATTGCAGCAAGAGATTTTGATTTAAAAATGGGAAAGAAGAATTATAAATTCTATGATGAGAGACAAAAATTTCCTTGAACATGTATATGATATGAGAAGGACTAATTGCTTCCTTTATTTTTAATCTGCAGGACTATTAAAAATAAATTAACTGCATTAACTCTACTCCTATTCTAACCATATACATGAAAAATGACTAGGTATAGTCATATTTCCAATGTAACCATTTTCTCATTTTAATCCCTGCATGTATGTACAATTCAAATGTTAATAATAAAAATAGAAATATTATTGAACTAAGAAATTAAATCTGTAAGTAGAATGTACAACTATTGTTAGAAGTTTGTTTAAAATCTCCTTCTCATGAAATTTTCTTTCCAATTGAGTACCAATTGGATCATAGAAATCTGGATGGATTTCTATTAATAATTGGGAAATGTTCAAAGGAAGAGATGACAGGCCAGATTGAGAATATGAATTTTTAGATTCAAAGGGCTGGAAGAAATTGTTAGTGTTATGTGAAAATGTTAAGCTATTATTAATCCTCCATGAAGAAAAATTTTCCAAATATTTTTCAAATGAATTAATGAAAAATGGATGGAAATCTTTCAAATGAAATGGAAAATTATTGTTTAAATTGAATTGCTGGCAAACTTCTTAAACTACATTCTTTTATTGATATTGCCTTTGAGAACATAGAAGCTTTTGATAAAACATTAGCATTGATTGAAATTGAAATAACTTTTGATTCTCTTGATTACAATATAAAACTTCAATTTTCCGATAGGGCAATGCATCAATTGAATGTTTGATAGTAAAGTGCTCAGTATGCTAGCGTAATGTATCAAAAATCTGAAAAATAAAATCTAAAACTAAATCTGATTTTATACAAAGTAAGTGAGGAAACAAAAATAAAATGGAATTACTATTTGTACAACTAATGTTACAATACAATTGGGATCATTTTGAAATAATTTCTCTTTCACAAGGATTTGCCAAAATTATGGAATTTGAGTAATTTCTAATTCCAACTTGTGAATTAGAAAAATAATTATGATTATGAACAAGAATGAAAGCTTGATCATGATATGAATCATAAATCGGAATATTTTCTTACATAGTGAAATCATGAAGATAATTTTCTGCTCTAGAATAGGATTGGTTGGAATAATTTCTAAATTAAAATGTCCCTCATTTTCAGATGTTATTTGAAGTTTCTGATGATTTTCTCGAGAAAAATCAACATCTTCAATGTCAGAGTAATTATCATAAATGACTTCACAAGATTCTCTAGATTTCCCTTCAATCTCATCTAGTATATCAAAACAAGGAGGGACAATAATTTCATGTTCATTAATGGAAAAAGAATGATCATTAATTGCTTCTCTATCTTGATAAAAACTTAATGGTAATTCATTTAGATCATTCTCTTTATTTTCTGAAAAATTAGTAATATCAAGAGGGGAAAAATTACCATCATTAAGAATATCAGGATAAAGGGAAAAATGTGACTCTGAAATAATGTATTTAACAATGTTTTTGTTTGAGAATTCTTGTACATTATGTTCATTGTAAATTTCAGATTCCAGATCATTCCTTTGTGTGCTCATGCTTTTTTGAAGAAAGTTGCTTTGCTGCCCTGATTTCAGCATTTGCTCATCATGGAAAGATTCAGAAATTTGTACAATTGTTTGCATTTTATTATTTACTTTGACTGCTATTTGCATTTGCTGATTTCCAATCTGATTTTTAGAATTTACCTCAAAGTAGCTTTCAGATTTCAAGGCAGTTCTTTCTCTAAAATTGCTGCTATTGTCTTCTTGTATTTGATTAGAAATATTTTCCAAGCTTTGTGAAACCTCTTCATCACAATTTATTTCCACATCTGAATTGGATTTCTCATTTATATTGGAAGGGGATGGAACAAAGCTTGAACTAATTTCATATGGATCGGGAATAGGAGGAATAGAATAATTATGTTCAAAGAAACCTAGTGATTCTTCTTTCATAGGTTCATTTTTGACATTAAATTTTAAACAATTCAAACGAAATCGAATATTAAAATCTCTAACAGACTCATTTTCATTTCGTAGATATTCAATTCCATCACATACCTGATCATAATCATAGCGATCAAATTTACAAACGAAATTTGTAACAAATTGATCCCAGTTGTGAATTGAGGCAACCAGAAGAGTTCTACACCAGTTTCTGGCTTTTGCCACAAATGTGAGAGTGAAAATTCTGCATAAGATGCCTTCATCAATTCCTTGAAAATCATAATTTGAAACATTGTGAATAAATTGAAGGACATGATTAAAAGCAGAAGAATTTCTCTTACCACTGAATTTTACCTTAGACAAGAGTGTTACCACTTCGGGTGGAGTATTGGAAGATGCACGTCCATGGATACAATTCCAAATTGGAAGTTTAAGAGGAGTCATCATGATTAAATAGAATGTTAAAATTGAAAAGACTCCAAAAGACAACAAGTTTCAGGCCCTCTTTCTAGCGCCATTATGTTGAAGCCTCGAAAATTGCTGCAACAACATGGGGGAGACCACCTGGTCCAAACCTTGGTTAGCAGCTCCTTTTCTGTTTGGAATGGTGGTTCCAACTAGTTCAACTAGGTCCATTTACCTTCTCTCAATCTCCAATGGCTTCAAAATATGACTTTCATTCACCAATGGAAAAGAGACATCAGATCGTCCTTCTAGCTGATCAGGCAAGAAAGGGATCCTTAAGCTGATTTAGGGCTCAACCAATCCACTACTAAATTTTGCCTCTTTGGGAAGAGGACTTAAAAATATGTAAAATTTACTCTAAATACAAACTTGTTCTAAGATGCAAGCAAAAGAAACTATTATAATCCTATCTCAATTAGGCATATATAGATCTAACCTAACCAAGAGTAGGTATTTATAATATTGGGATTGAAATGCGTCCTTTATAATGAATATCAAGTTAATGAAGTAGTTCAATTAACTCACATTATGGATACCAAACACATCCTATTGAGACCCTTTAACTGAAATAATCAATCAACAACACTCAGGAAGTAGTTCACAAAATGGTATTGATCATTTAATCAATGACTTGAATAATTAAACAATAATATGTAGAAGAAGTTCACAACATATCACTATCTATTCATCCAATATTAAAAGACAGATTTGTGAGTAAATAGCTACTCAGAAATCAGAGTTCGGCCCATAAGAGAAGAGATAAATAACAACATAAAATAGAAGCAAATTACCCATACCGGCAAAAGTGCACAAATATGTAAGCAAATTGACACCATTCATGTTATCATAAAATGAAACCAGCATTTAAAACAATATTATTCGAAATACCAGTTTATTAAATCCATTTCTCCAGCTCCGGTCTCTAATAGTCCTTTACAATGTCCAGGCTTCTGCTTTCAAAAGCAGAGCTACAATAGTGCAAACTCTATTCATTATACATAACTCGGGATGTAAAAGAAAAACCTCAATAATCTCCAAATCTGAGATTCTACTCCTCCCACCTACAACTCTAAATCCCTATTACAAAAGTGCTTTTAGAATTTCAGAACTACAGAGGAGAGCAGCCTATATTACATTCTGCAATCTACTATTTATAATATTTGCAAAGGAATTCCTTAGATGAAAGTTTGCTGGAGAGAAATCTGTCTAATCCAATTTTATTTGGTCAAAATTCCAATCTTTAATTGCTGGAGCATTATCATTGATTAAGATCTTTTCTCCATATATCTTCTACTATTTTCTTGCAAGAAGAAATCAAAATAAATTAAAATGCAATCAATAAAACAAAATATCATTTCTGGCATTTAAGACAAATCTAATCAAATTATATTTAAATAAATCATTGAAAATAAAATATAAACTCTCTATTGATGCCTGGGATGGCTTAATTGGCCAATGATTTTATTGATGAGCGAATCTGCAATTAGAAGAGGCTTGGACAAATGAAAATGCATAAAATACCTCAGAAAATTGGTTTTATTTTTAGAAATTCAGAGCTTGATATTCTTTAGTGACCAAATCTATTAGTGAAACCTCCTCAGAAATGTTCTCCTTGGTTTTATCTTTCCAATGAGCCGTCCTGGACCTCATTTGGCCAAGTAAAACTCAATCTATAGGCCTCCAAAGTTGGTGAGTGAATTCTGACGTAAATCTGGAAATTCTATTCCTGGGCAAAAAATGAGAATTTCAATTAAAAATCAATCTAATTAAAATTCTAATTATTTAAAAAATTATCTAAAATACAATTAATCTAGTTAATTATCATCTAATTAATTAGTTACAAAATTAAGTTAATTTACAAATGAGTTGAAAAAGTTAATTTAAATATAATTAATATTATAATTCAAATTATATTAAAATTATAATATAATTATTATAATATTAAAAATATAAAAATTAATTAACAAACCATTTAAATCAATCCAAAACAAAATCCATAAAACAAACCATTAGAATCAATCCAACCTCATTAATTCATTCACGTGAGTTTATGGAAGGGTATGGTGAGTGGAGTGTGATGTGAGTGTGACGTGAGGGTGAGTGAGGTGGAGGTATGGGAGGCATAAGGGGTGAAAAACTTTGTATTAAAATCCTTTAACACATCGCATTTTCCAATCGCAGACCCTTTAATGTTTAAGTTGAGGAGCTTGTTAAAATTGCGATACGCGATATGCGATGTCGCAATATCGCATCACATGAAAACATTACATCACATATTCTTTTTAAAATGTTCATTGTAATTTTGCGATATCAGTAGACCCGATAAATTAATAAGATAAAGATAATACTCATATCAGATCCGAAATAAATGCAAGAATGACTTTAAAATGAAATTCATGATTTAACTTTGATCGCATCGCATGAAGGGATTCCGTCGAGGTTCTGAAAACTTGATTCGTTGTGAATTTTGCCAAATATAATTTGCGGCTAAATTAGAATTCTAATTATCTAATAATCATTTCTAATTTAATTATTAATTATAAACTAAATAAATTATTATAATATTCTTATTAATATTACCTAACTAAATTAACATAATTAACTTTTTAAACAACTATTTATATTAATAAATTAATATTTAAAGTTTTAATTAATTTAATTATTAAAATTTTTATATTAAATTTAATTAATATAAAATTAATTATTTAAATTATAAAAACTAATAAAAAAAATAAACTACCCTAACCTACACTACTTTCACTCATATGATGAGTGGGTTTTTTGAAAGTTTAAAACATAAATCAAAGCTTATAAAAACCTTGGCTAATGCCTTATGCTTTTCAGCCATCACATATAACGTTGGGTCGGGATTTTTTAGATACGCATGTTATAAAACTTG
>APFE030984387.1:0-124098 GCA_000404065.3 Pinus taeda
TGACCTATCAAAATGCCTTCACCCGAATGAGTCTTACCTTGCAGCTCCTTTCATTTATAGAGCTCAAGGGGAACAAACATCCGTGAAGTGTCTAATACAAGCTCGTGACTCAAAAGTAAAGATGTCGAAAGGACAGGGCATCCTGCCGAAAGTAATGTACCTACCAGATTCGGGCATGAGAGGACAATCTCATGTTATCTCGTCCCTTCTCCTTATTGGATAGCCAGTGGCATATTGGGACCGAATCTAGGACACGATAATACGAATGAAAGACATAAAGCAAAGATATGAAAATCTCATTATTGTACACCAATTTTGCACAGTGGAGGTTCAAGGACAAGTGAACCCACGAAAGCTTGTCCAACACCAAAGTTGGTTGGAAACATGACACAATTATAGCATGTAATGTCTAATCTACAGATGAGAATAATGTTGATATCAGAATCTTTCGATTAGGTGATTTGAAAAGTACTGGACCCTGACTTCTTTTTCAGATTCCCAGACCATCGATGGATGGTTGTCCGAAGGCTCAAGAAAGTTAATATTCTTGAACGGATTTGATTCCAGATTTATTTGGTCATGGAAATCTTCATAATTAGTTCCAACAGCGATTGTTCTTTCTTTGTAGATGTTCCTGACGAACCATCTGACATGTCTGCCCCTCCTTACACTGTTCAAGTAATGAATATCTTCAATATCTACAATATCTCTCATAGATTTGTACAATATTCCATTTTGATGGGCCCTTGGTTCACTGAATCCGTAGATTTTGAGCAAGTTAAGAGAATAAGGCTTAATGATCAAAGCAGATAATCCGTAGATTTTCCACCAACATGAAACCAATCTGGAACAAGGTCTTCATGTTCCATAGCTTCAACTGTCCATCCTTTGTACATGAATGTGAACTGCACAGAGTAAAACAAGTTAGAGGAATAGTTTTGCAAGTTCATACCTGAATAGTCGATCTTCATCAAAATCATTCCTATGGAGATGATTGTTGAATTTTTTGAATGCAATATGGTAGCAATCTATACGGTCATCATCATCTTCACCTCTATCCAAGATAACAGTGATGCTTCCAATATGCACCAAATATCATAGAGCTTCAAGAGCCTCTTGATTCATCTCATTCAGCATTGTTTCATTCCAAAGATAGGGGATTCCCAATCTGTACCTTATTTCTTTTGCAGGGAACCAGCCCATATCATGACTTAATAATGCAGTGTCTAAGTCATAACTGAACCAACCAGTAGGAGCCTCTATATGCACTGAATCTTCATATCTTTTTATGTAGTTGCATGATAGATCAAGGATAGAGTGTTCAGATAATAATTCTCTGCTTAACATGTCTGCAAAGCTATTCTTATTACCTGGAATAAATTCAATATCGAAGATGTACTGACTTAAATTCATCACCCATCTCACCATGGCAGCATCTTCGAATTCACATTTCTGTATTGCAAATTTTAATGCTTGGCAGTCTGTTCTCACTGTAAACTTTGTATAAATGGCAAAGTCTTTAAACTCGGAGATGCCAAGACAGACTGCTCTTAACTCTTTCTTTAAACTGGACCAATTTAATTGATTTTTGACCCAAAGACCAGATGCATATTGGCAGATTTCAAGTTCTTTCTTCTTCTCAGGGTTTTTCTGGCATAGCACTACACCCCAACCAGCTTGGCTTGCATCGGTCATGATAACCTTTTCCCATTCTTCTCTAATGGGAGACAGAGGTTGAATGCTTTTGACTCTGTCTTTTATTCTTTTGACTGCTTGTGTGCAGTCATCATTCCAGGGTATTGGCACCTTTTTTTGGAGTCTTTGATTTAACATTTTTCTGTCTTGGGCACAATGTCTCAAAAATTTAGAAATGTAGTTTAAACTCCCAAGAAACCTCTGTAACTGATTTTGTTATCTCATCTGGAAAATGATCTACAAATTTTAGACTTCTCTGAATGACACTGTATGAACCATATCGGATATTATATCCCAAGAAGTCAATCATTGTTTTGAAGACTTTCATTTTTTACGCTGACAGAACAATTCCCATTTCTTTAACTCTTCACAAGAAAATCTTCAGATGTTTGATATGATCCTGAACGTTATCTGAATGGATTAACATATCATCAATGTATTTCTTCAAAAATCATCCATACCTTCAAATGTCTCATCCATGATTCTCTGAAATGTTGAAGGTGCTTTTATCAAGCCGAAAGGCATGATATTCCATTCATAATGGCCTTCTGGAACTGAAAAGGTTGTCTTCCATTTATCAGCTTCTTTTATGCCAACCTACCAGAATCCTGATTTACGATCAAACTTTGAAAAAATCTTAGATTTGGAAACTTGGGCAAGTATGATAGATGGTTTTGGCAATGGATAGGCATCATAATCAAGAATGCTATTTAGAGGCTTATAATTGACAACTAATTTGGGTTTGCCTCTGACTTGTTCTCAGTGCTTATTAACATAAAAGGCAAAGCAAGCAATGGGACTCTTGCTTTTTTTGATCAAATATTTCTTTAAAAGGTCTTTGATTTCTTCTTTACACATCTTTCGCTATTCTTGATTCATTGCTATCGCCTTTGATCTTCTTAATTTGCCATTAAAATCACTTTTCAATGGGAGTTCCACTTCGTGCTTATGAATATGCGAGAAAGCATTTGGGTCATCTAAGCAAGTTTCTTTAAATTTAGCAGCGAGGTCTGTTATTTCTCTAGCATATTTCCCATTTTCAAGAAGCTTGTCTATCTTCAGAGATTCTTTCTTTATCTCCATTTTTGCTAATAGGCTTTCCATTCTTTCTATTCTTTTTAGCCTATTTGGAGAATTAGAGTTTATAAATGGAAAAAATATTTCTTCATTATTCAAGCTGACAAAGTAACCATACCTTTGAATAGGAATGTCAAGCTTGGCTCCATTCTTGTCGAAATTCTAAAAAAATAATGTTCCGAGACACATAGCACAGTCCATTCCCGGAACTATTGGACATACAAGATGCATTCCAATATCATCAGTCAAAAATACATCTATTTCTACTTCTATTATGGTGATAATATCACGACTTGCTATGGTCATTCTGGGATAGGCAGTTGGTCTTCTCAAGTGTGCACTGACCACAGTATCACTTACAATATTTAGACGGGAACCAGTGTCCATCAAAACTTTCGAATACTCATACTGGTTTCCTATCTTTACTTTCATCTTGATGCAATACATTATGTAGTTACCATATTGCATCCTAATCCAATTCTTTCTGACCACAGTATCACTTACAATATTTAGACGGGAACCAGTGTCCATCAAAACTTTCGAATACTCATACTAGTTTCCTATCTTTACTTTCATCTTGATGCAATACATTATGTAGTTACCATATTGCATCCTAATCCAATTCTTTCTGACTCATCATTTTCTTCATTGTCAGTTGGCTGGTTTATTTGTTCAGATATTGGACTTGGATGGAATGTCCAATTGTTTAATTTTCCTAATGTAGGAAAATTCTGAGATGTAGAGGCTTCTTTAGCATTCATCAGTCTAACTGATAAATCTCTGTGATTTTCTATACACAAACTCTTGTTTTCTTTCATTGTTTTTCTTAGTTCTTTTATTGCCTGATGAATACTTGGTAAAATCTGAGGTAGATCTTCTCCAAAGTCTTTGTTCCTCAATTGTCTAGTTAATTCTTCAACTGAGAATAAAGATGCAGGAGGAACATACCCTTTATTTGGAAGATTTTTTGAGGTCGAGGATACCTGCTTCAAATTATCCATTAATAGAGATTTGTACATATGTTTGAGCTTAGGATCAGTAGCTACCATCATTTGAGTGAAGAGGTTCCTGCTGGTCTCTTCATGATCTGTCTTCATCATTCTGATTGTGTTGCAATTACAGACATCTGGATCACTGCAATTATAGTCTTTACATTCTAGGCAATTAGGATCTCTACATATTTCTTCTTTTGATGAAGAAGAGTAATCAGAATGTACAAAATTCAAAATATCTTCTTATTCAGAATCAGAAGATATCAATTCATCACAACTACTCGAGAGATCAAAGAAATTTATCTTTCCCTTTTTATTCTTATAGGTTATCTTCTTTTTTGAAGATTCCTTTTTCTTATCAGGACAATGATTTGTTGTATGTCCTTTCTTATTGCAGTTGTAGCAGATTATTTCCTTACCTTTTGAAAACATTTTAGTGTGTTTGTAAGGTTTTTTCTTGAAATTCCTTTTATGGGAGTTTCTATAAGGCTATGAATTCTTCTTTGAATGCTTGTGCTTTCTTCTTCGCGCCTCAGAATTGCCAAATTTCCCAAGGTGCCATTGTTTGCAGAGCTGTTGGTATCCATGTGGCTTTTTGGGGTTAGTAGCTTCCCTAGCAATTTTCATCTGAGAGCAAAGTTCTACTATAACAGCTTTGACTGCTTGCCTGATAACTCCAAATTTGTAATCTCCAACTTTACCTAGAAGTTTATTTATGATTGCCAAGGAGACCCATTGTGGAAGAGAAGCTACAAAAATTTCTTTCCATTTAGGCTCAAGGATTAAATATGGAGATAGAATATGCAGTCTATGGAGAAACTCATTAAAATACTCATCAAAATGTTGCATATTATGCAACTTCATGGCTAACAGAGTGATGGTGGTGATTTCATTGGTTATTTGAGAAAAACCAATGAAATTGATAGTAATTCCATACAAAAGTCATCCTATCATGTTATTGACAGGAAGGTGAGTACCAAGGTCCATGTGGGTAGTGCCATCTTCATTCAAAACCACAGACTGTTCCCAAGAAGGAAGAAGGTTTGGTTCTTTTAATGCTTCAGCTTTCAACCAGGCATCAAGAGTGCCTTCAAAACCTCCAATGATTCTTCTTGTAACATTTACTGGACCAATGTCATCAAAAAGATAGGTTCTATAACAAACCAACATTGAATGCAAAACTAGCATTACTTCTGCTTCTGTACAGTTATCAATATTCCACGAATAAGTGGAATTTGCAGACCAATCTTTATGATATTCAGACTTCATTAAATCCCTATGGTTTGGGGCTGGATTCAAAGTAGTGTCCCACTTGGATCTAGAAGAGGTAGCATTAATTTGATTTTTAATCTTCTTTTTAGAATCATTAATGCTGAACTATTCCTTGTCTTGTGTAGAGAAATTGTTTATACAAGCTTCAATATCTTCAAGTTCTGGAGTTAATTCAATCTTATGAAGGCTTGTATCTACATCATCCTTATCATCTGAAGATTGACCAAAGAAAAATTTAGAAACACTTCCTTTGAATTCCATGGTATTATCTTCTTTAGGGGATTTCTCTGGTGTCTTTGGAGAGGTACCAAAGAAACTAGGATTAGCAAAGAGAGAATAAGGATGGGTGGAAGTAGGAGGTGGAAGGTTTATTACACTGGGAGCTTTGATTAGACTTTCCACTGATGGTGTTATCGAGTATGGAACTGGAGGCTTTGGACCTAAAAACAGAGTGGTTGGTTTGTAGGCCTCTACACTAGGCTTTTTCTTCAGTGACTCTATCCCTGTTGAGACAGTCCATACTTGTTTTTTGATGATGTCAAGGCTAGTATTAACCTTAACAAGCTCCTTTCCATGAGCAACAACTGCTTCATGGATCTTCTTCTCTATCTGTAAAGATAACTTTTCTAGACTCTGAGCAATAGTTTGGTCATTTTCAGCTAATGTCTTGACACTATCATTCAAACAGATAGTATTATAATCCTGTTTTTGTAGAATCCTGCCAAGCATGATTTTCATTTCTGAACTGGCAATTTCTACTGAATCAAATTTATTTCTGAGAAATTTTTCCAAACTGGATAAGGCAAGGTTCGTCCAGTTAGTGGCTGCTACAGATTCTTTGGTAGAAAGTGAATTGTCATCATGATGGGAAGGAAGAAGTTTTTACATTTTACCATCCTGTTTCCTGATTACAAAATTTTTCCAAGGTGGAAACTCGGTTTCTATTTCCAATATAGAGCCATCTAAGAGTTCCCACTTATGCTTGTTGGGAGTTCCTGTTCTAATCATATTTACATGGAACTGCGAGCATATATTTCTGACCAATTCTTCACCTTTAACCCGAACAGCTATCAGATATTTCGGAACATTGGGCTTAGATAGCATGTTTTGGATTTTTGGACTGAAGACTAGGGCTTGCAAAGGTGGAGGAATAACAACCCGATTTTTCTCTAACTTTTCTTCTACAAATTTTTCTGGTTCTTTGATCCTTTTTTGTTTGTCTTCATTTCTGAATTGTTTGATCAAAGACTCTTCTATTTGACTTGCAGAAGGATAATACCATTCATAGAATGATATCCATTGATTTTGTGCTTGCATCCAGGTTTTCCATGCAGCAGTATTTTGTTCATTAAAACCTTTTCTATCCTTCTTTTCCAAGAGAAGGATTTCTTGCATGTATAGATGCTCTTTTTCATGTGTGTAGATGTCCCAATTGAACATCTTATTTTTCCAAGCATTTTCTAGATTATACAGACCTATTCCCTTAAAAATATTCAAAAATTCAATGATTTCTTCATTTGAGGCAATTTCAACAGATTTAGGAATTGTGTTTATCAGATTTCTTCTATGATCAGGAATGATAGAAGGATAGACAAAAACAAGACCACGAGATGAGGTTGAGGTGACCAAATCAACAAGAAGTTTCTCATGTACATTTAAGAAAGAGAGTTGTTTGTAACTTTCATCAGAAGATGGTACAAACTTTATCATATTTACACGGTGATTGCTGGATGATTCTCCATGTGGGGTAGGAGGATCAGAAGAAACCTAGCATAAATTTTTCGAGCAACGCAGATGGTCGCAAACAGAACTAAGTATAGGATTTGAACTTGGCTGCATAAATAGTTTCTTAAGTGACTCAAAAATGGATCAATTACAATCTGTTGAGGAGGCTGTACAAGATGTAATTGATTTGTTGTAACAGATGTCAGTATTGTGGTGACAGAGGGCCCACCACACTGAGCTAACTGATTTCTGGGAAAACGAGTAATGACCTGACCATCAATTTCAGTAATGATAAACTGGGCAGCAGCAATAGACCTTCGGGTTGGTTTTGACCAATTGGTTACCCAATCATCCGGATGACAAAGTTCTCATCCGGAAACAAAAACTAAAGCAACTGGGTTGCAGGCAGACTCATACTGAATTAAAGTTACAGCTCTAGAGTCTTTATCATGGGAATGTAGAACATCAGGAATGGTTGTGTTGTAAAAGTGGACACAAGTAGTATAAAAAATTGTCAAATTTTTGGCTTTAGACCTGAAGTCTTCATAACCTTTAGTCTGTACTCCTAAGGTAAGACACTTCAAAATATGTGGGTCATCAAGCGCAACTGAAAAATCAGGATATACATCATATTGAATCGGACCATCAGACAGACTGGTCTTGATTCCACCAATAAGTGATTTTGTAAAAATTGTTCATCGATTGTCTAATAAAGCCAAAAATACAAAGGCTTGTTGGCCTTTTCTGTGCAGAGCATTTAGGCCTACTCTCACCATCCCCAGATGGACGTACTAGTAGCCAGCCTTGAGTGCGGCTTGAATATGGCGGGGTTCAAGCAATGGGATTGTCATCATAACATTAAGATTCAACTCAATCTTGACGGATTTTTCTTTTATTTTAATTTGACTGGGACCTTTTAAGTGAAACGGGGAAATTCCTCTATAAACATCAAAAGGAGACACAAGGGGTAATTTCCAATCGATAGAGGGGTTTGATTCTTCTTTATCTAAACAAGCAGAATTTCCAGAGGTTTCTTCAGAATGACACAGAGTATCTAAACTAGACCTCAACTCTTCTTTTGTTTATAAGGAATAAAAATGCTTCGAACCAAACATTCCCATAGAAGTTGAATGACGTGGAGAATCCATAGTTATATAAGGAATAAGAGAGTGACACAGATAAATACCCGATCAGATCTTGCAAAATAATATCAAACAAAATTTCGGCTTCCTTTTGCTGGATAAATTGCAACTTCCTCAAACGAGTTATAGTCGAACGTCTTCAACACCCTTCAAACGCCACCATGGCAACACGGGCTACAAACTCTATTCACGACTTCAAACAAACTCACGATCCACTCAAACAATATATCACAAGGAATAGAGAGGGTGGGTAGGTTGTTATTGTCTCACTTGGTCATAAGATTGGGGATGTGGTAGCATGCACTCTAGTTAGTTAGTGAAATCTCAGTTTGACATTAGGAGAGTTTCTTTCTTGGCACCATATTTATCATCCACCATTTTTGTCAGCCATACCCCCATCAAATAAACCTCATTTTTCTTGCTATCTCTTGGCATCAAGGCTCAAACCTCTCTCATGTCACTGTACAAGCATTGCAAGTACATTCAAAGGTAATTTCTCATCTACGTCATAATACTTCACTTCAAATCGTCCCTGCATGTAATCCCCATGGAGTTGCATTGCCTCTAGTCAGTCAATTGAAATTGGAAAAGAAGAAAGGTAGCTTTTTAGTGAGCTTCACTCCTTAAAGCTGGTTTTTTCCACTCGTAACAAAAGATAGAATTTAGCTACATCCAATGGCAAAGCTCTCAACGTGCATGTCTAGGTCAATCCAAGAAGCCAAACAACTATAATTTTCAAGTATCACTTCATTGGATGGGCATCAGAACATAAACATGTGCAAGGAGAAGAATGGAGATTGCATGGACTAGGTTTTTGGCTTCTTGCTACAATAGGCATGGCGTTCCCGAGCAGTTGTGTTTCCTTGTTGTGGGCTGCAGTCAATGGTGGGGCTTTTGACCCAATGGTGGACTCATTAGTAACGTTTCTACCCATGAGTGTTTATCAGAATAAAAAAGATGTAAAGGGTTGGGTGCTTTGGATTGACGGTTCTCTTATGCTATAAGGCAAGTTTGTTGGGGTTGTTGCTTATGTATCTCATTGGGTGTGTGAGATTCTCATTATTGGTACCTCCTTTATTTGGCCACTGTATATGGATGTGGTGGCTAGAGGGTATCTTTTGGGTTGTTGTGTAAGTACCCACACTCCTTGCAGTAGGTTTTAACCCTATACAGAAATTACCTACAAACAAATTCTTAAAAAAAAATATAAACAATGTCGAGAACATAAAACAAATATACACAGAGATTTTCCCATGCATCCCAAAATCACGACCACGAGGTTGATTTTTCATTATATTCCTTTCAATGTTACAATACATATATATACATGTCAGAGCATTCATAAACCTAAATCCATTAACCCTTGACTGGATCTACAAAATACCATGGATAGAAAACCATCATGCCCAAAACCATGTGAAAAACCCATGCACAAAACCATGGGTAGGTCTGCCCACCATATTTGGATCTTCTCACCATCCTTGGGTCTACACAACTATTATTAGGTCCGCATAAAAAAATTCTCGAGGCACTGCCACAGACCTACCCATGTAAACCCCCTGATAGGGGGGGCTACCAGCCCCCCACTGCACCCAGTGCAATGTACATCATGTGGAGTTAGTCTTCGAAAGAATATTACACACACCCAACACTTGCTCCATATATTAAGTGAATGTGTTGTTTCATTTTTTTGGGACAGTCAGATAGCTTAATTTCAAAGCATATTTGGTTGCCTTCATGTCAATATGTTCCCTCCCACTTTTCCGGATCTGAATTTAATGCATCACAGTTTGGGTGGGATCAAAGCCCATTTAAAATCTTTATTAAACATTTAAATGAGATGTCCTCAATATTTTGGGTCCAAAACTCAAACATAGTTAAAAAAAAATGAAACAAAGTGTTGGGGTCAAATTGTTTTCCTGACTTTTTGCACTACCTATAACATGAGGGGAGGGTTCTTTAAAACTTAGCTCATATCAAAGAATATAACATACAAAGGAACTTTATTGTAGTATTTAATATGGGTTTGTGGGGTGTAACTCCTTGTCCCATTCCAAAAGGACTAGTTTCCTCTAAAAATTCCACCTCTTTTAAAGATATAGTGAAAGGAAAATCTTCTACATCAACAAAATAATTTCTTAACACTTGAGGCCCATACATTGTTGAACAAATGGAGTACCCTCTAGACATGGAAGTTATTATTCCAGAGGTTAACTCTCTCTTTTCTACCATGGAATCAAAGGTGATTATATGTAGGCTTAATGGATTTTGGCCAAAACCAGAAGCATTACATCAATGGATGTTTTCCTCTTAGATAGCCAATTGTGACATTTACTTATGTTCCAAAGGCTTTTTTATCATCCATTTTGATACACATAAAGGTTATGATTTTGTTTTAAATGAAGGGACCTGGTTATGGGATAATGTAGGGCTATTCACAACTCCATGGTTTCCATATTGCAATCCAATCAACATAGTGGTTTCAAAAATGTCAGTTTGGGTGAGCCTCCCAAATCTTTCTCTTCCCTTTGGCACCACAAGATCCTAGGAAATATTGGAAAGACCCTATGAAAATTTAAAAAAGGGACTCTAAAAGAACAAAGAAAGGTATTTTCACCTTTGCGAGGATATGTGTAGAGATCGACTTTAGCAAAGGTAGAGCAAATAAATTTAAAACACAAATATCTCTAGTGGTCTTAGGTCTTAGACTATGAAAATGCAACATTCAAATGTAGGAATTGTTTCCAAAAAGGAAATTTGTAGAATAAACATAAGCCAAGAGGATGCAATTTTGCAAATCCACATCTTTCTAAAGAAGAAGATGAAGAAACTATGGATAATTCAGCCAAGGAAGATGGGGGCTCTCAAGACAAAAATGTCATTGTGTCCCCCAAACAGGGTGGACCTGATCTGGTAGCACTCCAAGAAATAGAAAATAATCCAACAATGAACTATATGGAGGAAGAATCAGGGGGTACAAAGCATTCCCATGTATTAGAAAGCTCAGTTTCGAATAAAGAACACCTTTTAGAAACAAATGTGGGTGTATCGGCCCTTGTTCTTGTGGGCCACAATTTTGAGGAATAGCAACAAGCCTAGAAAAAGAAAGGAAAAAATGGGAAGATAAGTGATGTACACCTTACTTAATCTTCCCCATTGTACTTTTTGTATTTCTTCTTTTTTTCATTTTGTTTCAGAATGTAAGCATATAACCGAAAATATCTTTTTTGCTTGTTTTTTTTGCCACTCAAGGATCTCGGTATATATTTGACAAATGCACACACCGTGTGTGTATATACAAAATGTATTCTCTTTTCTATATGAATGAAAGTATGGGTTTCTTTTCATGGGCAAAAAAATTGGACAAGCATCCTCCCTTTCGAGCAGGTCGAGTCCTCTCTCTTCTTGGTAATGTTATGTGTCTTCTCATAGTCTTGGTGTTGCATCTAGTTCTTCATCTAGATAATTGGCATGGTTTCCCTTCCTGTTAATTGAAAACCCTCTATCTCTCTGGGATGTGCTCCCCCTCTCGCGGCTCTTTGTCTCTCTTAGTGCTCCCTTTTGCTAGAAATCATCCTCGCCGGTCCCTCCTTAGCTACTCAAGTTTGTGGTTGATTTCCTTGCTTCATTTAGGATGCGAGCATGGCCCTATTTTCTTTTTTTGGCCTTTCATTTATCCTTCCCAGTCTCTTTCTCACAACCCATCCATCTATTCCTTGGTCTTGTTCCCTCCCCCAAGCGATTATTATGCCATGCCATATGCACGTACTACCAAGAAAGGGTCACTGGAGACAACACCCAAACCCATCACATATCAGAGTAAGTAGCAATTGTTTCTAGGAGCGTACATCAGGCCCCATTCAAGAAGAGCTCTCTCGCGTTGGGAGAGGAGCCACCCAAAGGAACCTTCTCTCTAAAACTGAGGTGCTAGCTAACTTGGTTCATTGGGTGCTTGGCAAAGAACACACACGTGGGAACTTCAACCAATACATGCACACGGTGGACTTGTACTTGCACATGAAATTCCTTGTTGGAAGGGTGCTATTAGATCGACATGAACACAGGAGGACCTCCTGCTCTCCACGGAGCATCATCACCAACATATTACAGGCTTGGATCAACAACTAGAGCACATAGAGAAGCACCTCAACATTTCCCCCACTATTGGTTGCGCAGCTACATATTTTTACCCCTCTTCCTAGTTTCTTTGCTTCTATTATGTCTTTAGCTTTTCAGTTTCTTGTTTATTTGGTCTGCGCTCACAACTTTGAAGGTTGGTACATCAATATATGTATGATATATTTTGAACTCATAAGTAGCGTTTTGTCCAATCAATTGTAAATTGTAGTCATTTCCCAGTCTTGTCCTTGGTCAATTGTAGCCATTTGAATTATGGATCTCTCTATTTAACCTATTGCCATGATCTGTTTCTTCATCTTCTTGTGACGATGAACCACACTTGCTGGTTTGAAACAGGTCGACAAAGAAATTTTGATGTGATTATGGCCAAAAACCTTATTGATTAAACCTTCAATTTTCTCATATAATTTTTTTTAAAAATAAATTATATATATATATTAAACCCACGCCCTACCCCTACATTAAAAGTATATATAATTATAACTTTTTACATAAAAATATAAAACATTTTGTTCACTAACACACAAAATTATACAAATTGTTAATATCTTAAACAACGAGTAAATCAAACTATCCACTACAATTGAAAACTGATTATGACACTTGGTCACTGATCTTTTACCATAAGAATTCCGTCCAGAACCTTCATAATAAAAATAAAACTTATTGTTGTCCTGTAACCATCTCGATCCACCCCTATATCAAAAGCAATGAAGTAATTTAGTAACTGTCAATATGGTTATACTTCAATGAAAATGGCATCTATCAATGGAGAGACGAGCTGTTGACGAGTCACCGGCTTTATAATGTTTAATGGAATCCAGGTTAGACAGAGAAGTATAAAGAAAATCCTTTTTGGTATCGCATGTTCCAGTAAGGGAAGCTCAGAGATAAATCTTTATATGGGAAAATGGTTTTCACGTGAGCATGCTCACCTGGATTCAGTGGACACAAACCCTAACACAGCAACAAAACCTAAGAAGAAAACAAACAAACAAACCCTAAAACCCAAAAACAATTTCATCGTCGAAAGGACCAAATTAGACGAACGTACAAGATATGATGAAAAGATGCGTAAGAACATTATTGGTACGAACTTTGTGTTGCGTGATTGTTATTAAAAAGCCTTCGGTGGTCACGAGCGCTCCTTTACCGGTCTGTTGCTCTCTGGCGTCTCGTGATCGCTGAGAAAGAACCCCGTGACTCAGTTATGCTCATCTGATATCCTTTATAACAAGCGCTCTCATTACTTCATGGCATCACAGGCAAAGGCTCTATCTTTCTCTCTTTTTTCTGAGTGAATTTCAGTAAGAAGGCAGCAACTAGAATGCAAAAAGTCTGCTACTCCGACTTCTCATTGCTCAGCATATTCATCCTGTTACCCTGTTGTTGTAACAGGCCTTTTGCATTTCTAGTTGCGGCCTTCTATGCTTTACCATTGATTTAAGCTCTCAGCAACTTTTGCCTCTTAGGTTTGTTATTTTTTTTAATTTTGATCTTAGTGGAGTATTTTATTGGGCTAAATTATTTGATATTTAGAATTAGGAATTTTTTCGAGAATTTGAATCTGGAATCTCATAATTTACCAATACAATTTTCTTGCCCAATTAAAAAAGATATCCATGATTTCTTCCTTTGACAGCGTCTAATTTTATTTGGTTTCTACCAGTGCGAACTGTGTATTGAAGCTGAAAGCGGTCCGCCCAAGCCTTCAGCGTAAGAAGACGAGAACACAAGTGGGTGCCTGAACCAGCTCGCGATTCAGGTGCACTCTTATATTTGGATTAATGGATTCTAGATTTGTCATGAGGGTTAATTTTCTGTACTTTTTTGAACAAAAAAATCCAATTTCTGAACAATTAATCAATTTTCAAATTTTTTTTTAAATGCCCAAATTTTATAGTATAAAATCCAAAGTTTATCCACATAGATTTTCATAATTAAAATTTTCCATGTTGCCCTATTCGATATGCTTTCCTTGCCTGAGGAATGTTCTAATTGTTTGGGCGATCCCTTGAGCAGACTGTTAATTTTTCTTGAAAAAAAACAAAAACAAAAACCATTGCTGAAAGGCCCAAGGTCTCTATTTTTGCATAATTTTCAAGGCCCAAGCAATCTCTATATCTGTGTAATTTTCAAGAACCTCGTCGCGTATTTGCAGATCATTTACTTATCATAATTTTTAAAACCCAACAATGTCTCTATTTCTATCATTTTTAAGATCCTCATAGCTTATTTCTGGACCATTTACTTATTGTCAAGACATTCGTAAGTTGTAGATATATTCATTATTGCTGAAAGATAATATGAAAACGTTCAATCAGCAATGTAAGGATCATATCCATGTTGCTATATGGAAAAGAAGGTTTTAATAAAATAATTTTATAGAAGAAATATGAGAATTTAATTATACAATAGTAAAATTTGATTTTTTTAATTGTGATTTTAAAGAAAGAGGGTTTTTAAGGGTGGTATGCGTGTGGGGTTATTTATAATTTCACTTGAACAAAAGTGTATTCATATATTTTTGAACAACCACCAATAATAATGTGATGGAGGTGTATCCATTGTTATAAAGGTTAAATTTAGCAAAAACTCTCAATGCCCTTAAAATGACACTCGTTAGGTATTTCTCCCTAATCATTAGGCCCCTCTCATTAATCTCCCTTCGACAAATCACAAATTGAACTGAGTGTTGGAAAGAATAAAGTAGGCAAAAGAATCATAAGAAATAATTTCTTGCTTTCACATCTTGAAGGATCAAAATTGGGAAGCAGGTCATCTAACCAATCAAGCAACAACAAGGAAAACTAGGTGCATCAGGATTAACCACAAGGTTTGCTATCAACCAATCACTTAATCATCACATCAAATCAACATTATGCATGGTATCAAATTGACGCTTGGATCACAATAGAAACATTAAAAACAACTAACAATGAAGTGGGTCTATAAGACTGCCCCACCTCCCTTACACACTATCATTCATCCCAATCCTACATATGAATTTTCCTATTAGGTTAACTTTGACTTGGAATTGAGTCAAATTTTTTTAAGTCTATACTATATAGCCATGGTTTTGTGCACATGATATGTTTCCCATAGTATTGCTTGTAATGAAGCCTATAAATAGGCTTAAGATGCTCCATTTTAAGGTACCACGGATTTTGGGCTCGCTTAGCCAGATTTGGACAAAGAGTAATCAAAGATCTTTATGGCTAGATTTTCCCACAAAGGTTCTCTGTGTATGTATTTGCTTGTATTTTACTTATCTTTCATTACTCATATTCTTAATAATTGGTATCAGGGCTAAGTTGTTGCATGACATTATCATGAAGACAATTATCTAGAATGTGAATAGAGTGTGAATGGACCTATTGGTGTGATGGGTGTTAGTACTCCGTAAATCCCTTCAAGCTGAAGAAAGTAATCCTAGAGGTAACTACAAACCACTTGCAGGTTAAGGTCTAGTCCCCCAAACCTTGGAGAGGGCTCTCTCGCTGGATCAATTATCAATCAAAAAGATTGAGAGGATATGGATTTTAGACTGGTTATTAAGCTCAAAGGCAAATGATATATGATTTGATGAAATTGTTGGGAGTGAGAGTCACTGAAGTATGGGATAATAACACATCAAGGCATGCATGAGCCATCTAGATAACAGAGGCAAGGTAGGCACATATGTCAAGTCATTTGGTGGTTGTAGTATAGCAAAGAATAGGGGAAACACATAAATATTTAGTTAAATGTAACATAGCATATGATTATGAATTCTACTACACAACTTCTAACCAAATATTCAAAAGAAACATGATAGAGAAATGAAGAATTCTATCATGTATTAGATCCACAGTTATCATGAGCATACAAATATGAATTCAAGACAGTGGTTTCAGAAATGGATATTAATTAAACACAAGGAAAACACAAACTTAAGACCGCACACCACAAGAATCTATAAAACTAATAGCAAAGTCTACTCTAAGCTTTATTAAAAATATTTGCATACAGTGCCTCCTCCTCTCAACAATTATCCACCATCCACTATTACATTGTAGGTTTATCCTTTTATATTATTTTGGCCAAGGGCCAGATACATTTCATTTTATCCAACTAAGTGGATCAAAAGGTGTGTTTTATCATTTCTAACAAAGACAACAAGATTCGGGTTAGTTACAGGAACATCGTCATTTTCATCCTCATCTGCCCGTTGTCCTCTAGAAAGTCCTGAACTTCTTGCTATGATGCCAAAAATCCTCCTGATGCCTTATCAGGTCCTACCAAATAGTCAAAACCATAAAACAAGGTTGAATACAAAATCATGACTGTGGATGGGATGTAAACGCCTTTTCCTTAGTGCCTTTATGTTTTTCTTAGTTTTGTGACCAGAGGCGAAACCCAAAAATTTTATATCGGAGCTTTGGTTGTGTGTCGCTTTGAACTACGTGGGGGTATGAAACTCTGCGATATGTGTAGCCCTCAAGGCTTAGGTGGAAACTTAAGGGGAAAGCCTTTTGATATATTAAACCCTTTGGCTTGAAAAGGGGGTGATTCTTTATAATATTGCACTGCATGGGACCATAATATACAGGATTGGGTCCTTGTGTTGATAGCAACTGACTCTTTGAACTCTTTATAACCAAGGGCTATCCCCCACATCAGAGCTCCTCTCCTCACGATTTTTAATCAGCGATTTGAACTTGGTACGCAACACACCTCCTCTGATCACCGAACGTCAATCACCCTTTCTTCTTAGTGCTCGGTCCTTTGGTTCCTCACGTGACCATAAGCCAACCCTCGTAACAAAGCCCCCTTTCCCATCGATTTCCAATTGGAGGTTTCACTTTGATACACAACACACATCCGTCGATCACCAAATGTTAATACACGAAGTCATCAATGCCATGTCACTACCACGTCACTGCCATGTGTCAGCCTATGAGTGGTGACATGTGTCACCCATTTTTGGCCCCTTCTGACCCTTGAAAATGTTGAATCCACCTGTCACGTGTCCATCATATGGCTGCATCATTTCTGACTTCATCCTCCACGTGGCCCTTATTGGATCCAATTGTTGACTGCCATGCGTCCTTTACCAGATCCAATCTCTTGCTGACAC
This sequence comes from Pinus taeda, assembly GCA_000404065.3. Taxonomy (NCBI): domain Eukaryota; kingdom Viridiplantae; phylum Streptophyta; class Pinopsida; order Pinales; family Pinaceae; genus Pinus; species Pinus taeda. The sequence goes on from APFE030984387.1 coordinate 17,163, forward strand.
ACGTCCACTTTGGGAGGAGAGATAAAAAGCCTGGTCTTCTCTGTTTTGGTGAACAATTCCTTCGTAAATTTGTTTTGGCCTTTCCTGACATTTTAACACTATAGGATTTTACCCTCAATCTCGGCGATTTCGAAATGTGATCGTGCTACCTCCATTGTGAATTGTTGATTTCCAACCCATTCGACTACCAACTAACCATAAACCTCTGGGATGCAGTATGTGGGGTACTTGGGACCTATACTTAGGCATTTTCCCTTTGTTTGCTAGTTCTGAAAGGGGAACTTCAAACTATTATAACTTTTGATTCCAGGGTCCTTTTGGGAAGTTCTATATACCTTTGGAAATCCAATTCTGAGCTCCATCTGATGATTTCATCTACAAGATCATCTGAGCCAAAAATTACAGTTAAAAATCCCTCCCAACTTTGGACTGGTTTTTTACCATATGACTTCAAGAACTAAATGACATCTTTGACAAGTAAATATTTAGGCTATGACAACTAGTGATTCATAAGCTAAGTTGACCAAAATGAATAGTGAGAAACCAATACCACTAATTCCTATTATAAGACTCTAACATCGGCTCCAATGGGGATGGCAGCCTCCTAGTGAGGTGCCAAGAACAAAAAGCAGACTAGTGGCCTAACCATTGAGAAATGGAGTCAAAATTACAAACCGACTAACAAACTTACATAATTGTAAACTTTAAAAGAAATAAGAAAATTTGCCAACATATCGCTAAAGTCTTAGGGCCTTCTCCTTGGGCTTCAAACCTCAATGAGAGTTGTCTACTGTTGCTGAGAATATACATATTAGGTGATCTCCTCCTTCCAATGTAACTAGTCAAGTGAAGGGCTACTTCATTGTGTTCTACTCAGAGTTCTCATGAGCAGGCAGAAGGAGAAAAAGAATGCCAACCCAAAATTCAACTGATCTTGAGAACCAACATTGATAAAGAGTATAAGCTCCCATAACTCCTGCAAAATACTGGCCATGGGATAATTAAACTCCTCTTTTGCAGACTCCAAGAGACCAACAAAAGAATTCTTAAAAACATAACTAGTTACCTCCACTTGGGCACTTTGTTCATCATTTTTTTCTCTCTTCAACTCAAGCAACCAGATCCACAACAATAATATGCACATCTATAGGATTTGGAACAACTTTCTCTTCTTCAACAGATTCTTCAATTTCTGAACCTGGAGGCAGATCTTCAATTGCAAGAGGCTCTAAAACAAGCCCTTCTCTTTCATTGTTCTCCTCTTCTTGATCTGGATCGGTCAGATGAATTTCTTCATTAATCTATGTCTGATCAGTTTCATCTTCAACTGCAAAAATTGTTACCTATTAGGAATCTTCAAGAATATCTAGGTAACAGGCCTCTTCTATTTCTTTTTGAGGAAAAGGCAACTCAAGCAAGGATTCTTCAATTTCATATATCATTACATCTTGATCATAGATGTCAATTCCCATGAGCTGAAACAGATCATCTAATCTTCCACAAAATCTTTCTATCATCACTATAGAAGGATAAGTTTGTTTAAAATTTGTACGAAATGCTTAATAGAAATCCATCAGAGAACATATACTTGTAATTGGAAAACCTTCATACCATGATCTAGCTTTATCCTCTAAGGTTTCCATAAACATTTTCATCAATGAACCTTTATGAAAATGAACTTCAAGTCTACATACATACATCTGTTATTTAATAAAATGCAAAGCAACAACTTCTCCCTTTCCATCTCTGAATATTGGGAGATAGGTTGACCAATTAACAGGAGGAATAGGATTTGGAAAACCATGGGAGCATACCTGGTATTCGTTCTTGTAGAAACCATTTTGAAAACAATCACTAGTAATTGTGAAAATTACTGACCTTTAACTAATGAAGACATTGTGAATGTTTGATCTTATGGATCCTTTGAAAATGGAGTCATCAGATGAATGATTCAACCTTTCTGTGTCTAATTATTATCCACCATCAACAATCAGATCTCCAACTTTGATAATCTTTCCCAAGGAAAACTAAGAATTTCGTTTGTTCCCCGGCAACGGCGCCAAAATGTTAGCACTTTGTAGATCCCTTAAGGTTGAAGAAACGAATCCGAGAGGTAACCAAAAACCACTTGCAAGTTAAGGTCCATTCCCCCTAACCTTGGAGAGGGCTCTCTTGTTGGATCAACTATCAATCAAAAAGACTAATAGGATATGGATTTCACACTAGTTATTAAGCTCAAAGGCAAATGATGTACCATTTGATGAAATTGTTGTGAGTGAGAATCACTGAATTATAGAATAATATCACATCAGGGCATGCATGATCGATCTAGATAATAGAGGCAAGGTAGGCGCATATCTCAAGTCATTTGTCGATTGTAGTATAGCAAAGAATAAGGGAAACACATAAATATTTAGTTAAATGTAACAGAGCATATGATTATGAATTATACTACACAACTTCTAATTAAATATTCAGAAGAAACATGACATAGCAATAAACAATTCTATCATGTATTAGATCCACAGTTATCCTAAGCATACAAAGATGAATTCAAGGCAATAGTTTCAAAAATGGATATTAATTAAACACAAGGAAAACACAGACTTAAGACCACACACCACAAGAATCTCTGAAACTAATAACAAAGTTTTCTCAGAGATTTATTAAAAATATTTACATATAGTGCCTCCTCCTCTCAAAAAATATCCATCATCCACTATTACATTATAGGATTAGCCTTTTATATTATTTTGGCCAAGGGAAAAATACATTGCATTTTATCCAACTAAGTGGATCAAAAGGTGCATTTTATCGTTTCTAACAAAAACAATAAGATTTGGGTTAGTTATAGGAACATCATCATTTTCATCCTCATCTTCTTGTCATCCTCTGGAAAGTCCTGAACTGCCTGCTATGATGCCAAAAATCCTCTTGATGCCTTATCGGGTCCTACCGAACAGGAAAAACCATAAAACAAGGTGGAGTACAAAATCATGACTGTGGAAGGGATGTAAACTCCTTTGCCTTAGTTCCTTTATGTATTTCTTAGTTTTATGAACAGAGGCGAAACCCAGACTTATTATATCGAAGCTTTAGTTGTTTGCAGCTTTGAACTACATGGGGGTATGAAACTCTATGATATGTCTAGCCCCTGGGACTTAGGTGGAAACTCAAGGTGAAAGCCTTTTGATATATTAAACCCTTTGGCTTGAAAGGGGGTCAATCGTTGCATGGGACCATAATATACATGTTTGGGTCATTGTTTCGATAGCTCCTAACTCTTTGAACTCTTTATAACCATGGGCTAGCCCCCACATCAGAGCTCCTCTCACGACAATTTATAATCGGCGGTTTGAACTTGGTATGCAACACGCCTCCTCTGATCATCGAACTTCGATCACCCTTTTTTCTTAGCACCTGGTCCTTTGGTTCCTCACATGACCATAAGCTAGCCCCCTTTCCCGACAATTTCTAATCGAAGGTTTCACTTTGAGACACTACACATGTCCACCGATCGTCGAATGTTGATACGTGACGTCATCAATGCAACATCACCACCACGTCACTACCACATGTCATCCTATGAGTGGTGACACGTGTCACCCATTTTTGGCCCTTCTGAGCATTGAAAATGTTGAATCCACCTGCCACGTGTCCACCATACAACCACATCATTGTTGATGTCATCCTCCATGTGGCCCTTATCGGATCCAATCGTTGACTGCCAGGCATCCTTTATCGGATCCAATCTCTTGCTGACAGGCATCCACTTTGGGAGCAGAGAGAAAAGGCTCAACCTTCTCTATTTCGGTGAACAATTCCTTTGTAAATGTGTTTCGACCTTTCCCGACATTTTAACACTGTAGGATTTCTCCCACAATCCCAACGATTTCGAAATGTGATCGCCCTGCCTCCATTGTGAATCGCTGATTTCCAACTGTCGACTGACCATAAACCTCCAGGATGTGGGATTTGGAACCTCTGGGATGAGGGATGCAGGGTACTTGGGACCTATACTTAATCATTTTCCCTTTGTTTTCTGGTTCTTAAAGGGAAACTTCAAACTGTTATAACTTTTGATTATGGGGTCCTTTTGGGAAGTTCTATATACCATCAGAAAGCTAATTATGAGCTCCATCTGATGATTTCACCTGTAATATCATTTAAGCCAAACATTACAGACAAAAATCCCTCCCAACTTTAGACTTTTTTTTACCACAAGACTTCAAGGACTGAATGACATCTTTAACAAGTGAATATGTAGGCTATGACACCTAGTGATTCATATGCTAAATTGACCAAAACGAATAGTGAGAAACCAATACCATTAATTCCTATTACAAGACTCTAACAATGGGTTGTCTTAAGAAGTAATGAAAATTCTGAATCTCATGCATGCAATGATAAAAAAGTATGGAGATGTGAGCATCAAGGTGCCCCAAAGCATATCTAGAACCCAATAGTTTGAAGATCATGTAGTTACATGGACATGAGATTGTGGAAAATTTAACAAGAGCTAGCTCATTCTTTCAAGTATTTGCCAACAAAAGATGCACCATGAGGTTGTGCAGCACATAGTGGAAGATGAGCATGAAAAGATGAGAGAACAATAACACTTGTAAGTGATACTTAAATAAGGAATGGTTGTTCCTAGAGTTAAAGAAGGAATGGTCATTCCTAAATTTTAGAGGTAATAGCAATGATAATCTAATTTTTATTTTATTTTTAATTTACTTTGGAGATTAATTATTTTTTAACTACATTACAAGAGCCCAAATTTGCATCCCTTCAACACCCATTCACCACCTTTTTCAATATCTTTTTCCATCTCCATACCATCTTATAACTTATTTTTCTCATAACAATGCATTTTCGACTGAGGTACAACATTTCTCTTGTGTTACTTTTAAAGTTCATTCTTATGTATTAATGAAAGAATTTGTCTTTTTGTGCTAACTAATGAAAATTCATGAGAAATGCTTTAGAAAGACTCATACACGCACTCTAGAGGTGACAACAAAGGATTTGGAGAAGATTAGTTGTTGCAACACCTTTGTGTTGTTGCAACTGCTTTGTGTTGTTGCAACACCTTTATGTTGCTACAACACCACCAGCTCGTGTTGTTGCAACACCCTATTGATGGTGCTAGGTATCACCAAACTACAGGGGTTCTCCCTTACATGAAGTCCCAATTAGACCTCATATCGTTTGGAGTGGGAGCCTCATGTATGTTGGAAGTATCCAACACCGTTAACATTGCGACACTAGGAGGACTAGATGACAAGTTGTGCCCATTGAGTCTATTTTGATTCTCTTATCTTAAATGCATCTTCCACAAATCATACACTTAGGTTTTTTTTCTAATAAATCTAATGGTCAAGTTTTAATCCCTGAGGAAACCCTTTATAACTTGTCTCAATTAAAGTTTGATGGTGAGGGTGAAATATCCATAACCGAGCATATATCTAGTTTTCTCTTTTTTTTGTGAATTTTATGAAATCAATTCTTAAGATGTTGCTCTTATACTTCTCTTCCTTGCCCTCAAAGGTTGAGTTAACCAATGATGTCATAAGCTGCTATCAGCTTCCATCCATTCATTTGATCAATTCCTTAACGAGCTTCATCAAACCTTTGATAGGTTTTATTTTTGAGATGTTCTTAAATGGATTAATCAACTAAGGATGAAGCCTAATCAGTCAATTGAGTATTTTTATAATATATGTCTTCACCTGTGTTATGAGTTTCTTAAAGAAGATACGGATTGGGATTTCTTTAAAGAAAATTTTTAATGCTTGGTTCAAATATCCTTGAAGAAATCTAAATCTCAATCCTTGGTTAATAGTGCTCCCCCAACTTTCATTAATCATGATACATTTCTAGTTTCAAAGGAGGAATATGCCACTCCTTTTATTCCTTCTCCTCCTTTCGATGTTGGTATTGGGAAATCTATAAATATGATTGTTGATCCATATATCCGAGATTACGTCCAAGAAAAATTTGGATGTAGGTTGAAGACCAATCCATTGGTCTTTCAAGATGAAATTAACACTCATAAATCCAATCTTGAAAGCAACTCTTCAAGGGATATGTGTCCTCCTTTATTATCTCTTTCTCACAATTCCTTGCCCCTTGATCTGCTTGATTAGTCTTTTCCAAATCCAAGTAATGATCAAGTGCAAGGTAATCATATTTTACAGGTAGAGGAGAATAAAGTTGAACATTCTTGCAATCTTTATTTTCTTTGCCAAAGTCATCCATGTGAAGATGGTGTTTCTCCATCCTTGGTTTTTTTTGGATCTACTAATCTCAATAGTCAATCAAATGAAATCAATTTTCCTAATCAATCTAAAGTCTTGGGAAACCATCATATTGATGATGATGACTATATTGATGTACGTAATGATGAATGCCCAAGTGTATCAATAGATCTTTAAGTTTCTAAAGAAGATTTTGATTTGAAAGATTTACATATTTGAATCTAATTCGATCAAAGAATATTTTCTTACAGAAACTTTCTCTTTATCTCACTACCCCTTGTGTCTTATTGTTTGTAATGCATTAACATGTGGTGAATATACTCCATTATCTTCAATTTCATCATCTAATGAGTTAAATTTTCAATTGACATGGGGTTATGAGGCCATTCATGTTGAAGGAGAAACAATTGAATCATCAAACATGTGTCCCTTGGTCTGCAAATTCCAATATTGCATCAAGATAACTCCATAATTCAAATTGTACATAGATTTCCTCTGATCTATACATCCTTAGATTTTCAATCGAAAAAACATATGACTTGGGTAATCTATTTGTTAAGGATGTAAAATTCTATCAAACCAATGATGTAGATGGTTTCCATCTGGATAATAGTGATTGTGTTGATTTAACTGATAGTAGTCGTCCACATGAAATTTTTTATCTAAATCCATTCTCAAAATGTAGTTATCTAACTTTTCAATGTTCTGAACTTTTACAGGAAGTTGAGGCACTTCAACTTTCGTTGATGGTTATTTCAGGTTCTCACAATCCTGATAAGGTCCCAGAACTAAGTCAAATCTGGATTTTCTCACAAAATTCTTTCCTTTGCATGGTTTAACTAGATGCAAATCCCTTAGAATACTTTTGGTACTATGGATATAGTTTTTATATTTCTCAAGATTCAGTTTCTGACAAGATTGAATACTATGTTTAAGTTAGTCATCTTCATGAAAATATCTTGTATCAAACTCAAGTTTAGAGTGTATACCTTTCATGGATACACAAATATGTGAAGCTGATAATTTTAAATATTATTGTCAGCTGAAGTATTCATGTCTATCATATACGTCTGAAAATATTCAACTCATGGTTTTCCTTGTGAATGTTATAATGCTACTCATTTCCATTATGGCACCAAATATCCTCTTAAATGTTAGTGAATTATTGGGTTATTTGGTGAATCAAGTTCCTATTTTTATCCATTGCATATTGACTAGTTTCATGTGTTTGCTAGACTAGTGTTCATTTTCAATTATTTCGATGATTGTGATCTTGATTTATTCTACAACCAGGTAAAAGGAAATGGTTTTTCACAATCAAAGCGCCAGCTCAAGAGGTAAGAGGTCCTGACAAGTCCCCTTCCCCTTTCAGTTTTGAATCAAAAGTCCAAAAATTGAAAATATATATACCTCTGTTAGAACTTGTAAAGAGTGGTGTTTAGAAAGCCTATCCTTGAAGCTCTTGAGCTGAAAGCCACACAAACCTCCACTGACTCTGTCAATTTGCAATATGATAGGCCTGCAGTTGTGCTTAGCCCAATGACTGAAACTACTGATAATAATTCTCCATCTTTTTATGTTTCCTTGACCATTCATTATAAAATCCTCCACAATCGCCTGCTAGACACTGTGGCTAGCCACAATCTGATGCCAAAAGCTGTCATGGAAGAGTTAGGCCTTGATATCACCAAACCATACCATGACCTATTCTCCTTTGATTCAAAAAAGGTGAGATGTCTGGGCCTTATTAAAGATTTAGCCTTTACCCTAACTCAGCTTCCCATGAAGAGTATGTTGATGGACATTGTGGTAGCAGATGTCCCTCCTAAGTTTGGCATGCTGCTGTCTAGAGGATGGATTAAGAGACTAGGTGGGATGCTATAGAATGACTTATCTTATGCCACCGTCCCATTTTTTGGAGGAGAAAACAGGATACTCTATAGAGAAGTACAGCTGGCATACATTATCAGTGATGAAAAGAACCCATCCAATCACCCTATTTATCTTGTGGACACTTATTTTGGAGCATGTATACTCCAAATAGAAGAATCTCAGAAGGCCTCAACGCAGATCAAGAAACAAGCAAATCAGGCCGAGGAAGAGCAAAGAAGTTAGGTTTGGGAGATGTTCTTTGATGGAGCATGTTCTAGGGAGACTGCAGGAGCAGGGGTGGTGCTGGTATCTCCAAAACAAGAAAGCACACAATTGTCTTTTAAGTTGGCCTTCAAAGTCACCAACAATATAGTAGAGTATGAGGCTCTGATATTAGGCCTTAACGTAGCAAAAGACAGCGGAATCAAGAATATAAAGGTGTTTGGAGACACTGATCTCATCATTCGGCAAGTAAAAAGAACATTTCAAGCAAAGCACCCAAGGCTGAAAGCATACAGAGATGAGGTATGGAGACTCAAAGATTCGTTTGTTGGCTTTTGTATCTCATACATCCCTAGAGCCAAAAATCAACTTGTTGATTCCCTTGCTGTGTCTGCTAGCATGTTCATCCCTCCCATGCCTCCCAGACTAGTTTATGAAGTCCAAATGAAATACAAACCATCCTTTCCTGATAATGTCCAACATTGGAAAGTTTTCGAAGATGATGATGAAGTGAATAGGTTCCTACAAATCATTGGCGAATTTTCTGAAATGAAAATTGATCAAGAGAATGAAGCCTTGGAAGAAACCCCCAATCACAGCGTAGAAATAAAATTGGCAAAGATAGCATTGTCCAGCTTCCCAGCAATCATATTCCAAAGGGTTTAATTCCTCTAGAAAGACTGTTTGACCAGAATGATGTGCCCTATAAAGCTGCTGAAAATGAAGATCAGTCTGCAGTCTGTAAGCATGATGTAGGGAGTCCAGGTCAGCCAAGATACATAAATCTGTCTGCCCATCTATCTGCAGACCAAAGTACTGAATACTGCAATTTAATGAAACAATTTGTTGATGTCTTTGCTTGGCTATATGGTGACCTAAAAACATATGACAAGAAGACCATCCAGCATAAAATCCCTTTAGAGAAAGGCACCATACCTTTCAAGCAGAAGCTGAGACCAATAAACCCTCTGTTCCTCCCCCTGATTGAAAAGGAAATAAAAAAGTTGTTGGCTGCCAAAATCATAGTCCCTCTCAGATATTCCAAGTGGGTAGCCAACCTAGTAGTGGTGAGGAAGAAGAGTGGAGAAATCAGGCTTTGTGTTGATTTCCTGAACTTAAACAAATTCTCTAAGAAAGACAATTATCCTCTACCCAAGTTGGAGCATTTGCTGCAAAAAGTCTCAGGAGCCAAAGTGATGTCTTTCCTCGATGGATTTTCAAGGTATAATCAGGTTGTTGTACATCTAAATGATCAAGAGAGGACTACATTCACCACTCCTTGAGGCACTTTTATGTATTCCAAGATGCCTTTTGGGTTGATGAATGTTGGAGCCACCTTTCAGAGAGCTATGGATATAGCATTTGTGGGAGAGAAGGATAAATTTGTCCTTATCTACCTTGATGATATAACAGTATACTCCAATAGTCATCAAGACCATTTACAACATTTGAGGAAGTGCAGAAGGTTTGGGATTTCAGTCAATCCTAAAAAGTCACAGTTTGCTTTAGAAGAAGGCAAGCTGTTGGGACACATTGTTTCTGCTGCAGGTGTCTGAATTGGCCTAGAAAGAGTAAAAGTAGTACAGACCTTGTCTGTCCCAAGATCAAAGAAGGACATCCAGTCCTTTATGGGCAAGATAAATTTTGTAAGGAGCTTTATCCCAAATTTTGCAGAATTAGTGAAACATATTACCTCCATGTTGAAGAAGGGATCGGAAATCAAATGGACTGAGGCAGCCAAAAAATCCTTTGAGTCCATTAAGAAAGCTATTATGGAGGCTCCCACTTTAAGCAGTCCAGATTACAGCAAGGAGTTCCATATATTTTATTTTGCCTCTAATGACACCCTTGTAGCAGTTTTATTGCAAGCAAATGAAGAAGGCTCAGAGCATCTAGTGGCATTTTTCATCAAAACCTTAAGGGACAGTGCACTGAGGTAAGATATCATTGAGAAACAAGCATATGCTCTTATCAAATCTTTGAAAGCTTTCAGAGTTTACATTCTGCATTCCAAGATAATTGCATATGTACCCTCTGCTGCAATAAAAGAAGTCTTAATGAAACCTGATGCTGACGGAAGAAGGGCTAAATGGATTGCAAAGATGATTGAATTTAATATAGAACTGAAGCCCACCAAACTTGTCAGAGGTCAGGGCCTTGCCAGACTATTGGCCGAAGAAAATTGCAGAACATTGGACATAAATCTCATAAGCACAGATGCAGAAAAGGGTTAAACAGAAGGAGAGGAAGCAGCTGAACCGGAGAGAAAGCAGTCGGTGGTAGAAAATCTAGCTTCTTGTGATTGGTACTCTGTAGTAGCTAATTTCTTGCTGAAGCTAGAAATTCCTCCAGGCTTAAGCACAAGTCAAGCCAGAACTACTAAGCTTAAGGTAGCGAAATATTGCATTAATGAAAATATGCTTTATTGGAGGGATCCATATGGAATGCTTTTGAGGTGTCTGGACAAAGAACAATCAATGGAGGTTATGTAGTAGTTTCATTCCAGCATGTGTGGAGGACACCATTATTGGAAAACCATTACCCATAAGATCCTCAGAGCTAGGTACTATTGGCCCACCTTATTTTCTAATGTCTTTTCATTTGTTAAATCTTGTGACATGTGCCAAAGATTTGAAGGGAAACAGCAGTTGAAGTCTCTGCCCTTAAAACCAATACATGCAAAAGGACCTTTTCAGCAATGGGGCTTGGATTTCATTGGAGAAAGCAATCCACATTCCAGTGGCCAGCACAGATGGATATTAGTAGCCACTGATTATTTCACTAAGTGGATTGAAGCAATCCCGACCAGAAAGGCTGATCATAATGTGGTCATGAAGTTTTTGACAGAGCATACCTTTACCAGATTTGGTTGTCCACATAAATTAGTCACAGACAATGCAGCAGCCTTCAGGGCAAAAGAATCGGTGGAAATGTGTAATTCAATGGGCATTAAGCTAGTTCATTCCACCTCCTACTATCCTCAAGGCAATGGTTTAGCAGAATCTTCAAACAAAAGCCTAATTAGGATAATTAAAAAGCTGCTAGAAGACAACAAAAAGAATCAGGATTCTAAGCTCAAATATGCACTATGGGTCGACAGAGTGACCGTTAAGAAATCCACAGGGAATTCTCCATTCAGGCTAGTATATGGCACTAAGGCCGTGTTCCCAATTCAGTTGACTTTCCCTGTGGCAAAGTTCCTGCAACAAGAACAGAATGAGGAAGAAGACATGGCAAAAAGGATCATTGATTTGGCAGAGGTACATCAAATCAAAGAACAGCTGGTTGAAAAGGCTGCAGCACATCAGAAAAAGATCAAGGAAGCTTTTGACAAAAAGACAAAAACAAATAATTTTCAGGTTGGAGACTTGGTTCTAAAGTGGGATGCACTAAAAGAAAAGAAAGGCAATCATGAGAAGTTTGAGGCTTTCTGGACAGGGCCTTTTATCATTTCTCAAATCCAAGGGAACAATACCTTCATGTTAAAAAGCATGGGAGGAGAAGCTGTTTTCGATGGCCCAGTAAATGGGCAGTTCTTGAAACCTTTTTTCGTTTAAGGATTTAAAGCCTTGTCATTGTAAATATGTTTTTCCAATTTTTATTTTTCTTTCTTTCTTTCTTTTGCAAAATAGACTCCATGTCCAATGGAACACTAGGGCGAAGATTTAATTTTGTTTTCACAGGAAAGGCATTGATCTGTGATTCTTGAAACCTCACGAGGAGGCTTTCATCCCCAGAAGGACCCAGTGTTAGCTCCGCTGACAAAGGGATCAAAAATGGATTCAAAACACTCCTAAAGTCTACAAATCTGCTTAAAAACACGCCTAGGAATCCATTCATGATCTTGAAATCTTCATTTTTGTCAAAGCTCATCCACCAATCGAAATAGGTGCAGCTAGAAAGCCCTTGGAAGGTCGACAATACACTATCGGGAGGCTTAAAACACTCTAAAACCATGAAAAAACCCACAAGCGCAGGCTTAAACAATGGATGCACGACAGTCGTTCGATATGGCCGATCAATGGCCTAGATCTAATCGGCAGATCGTAGATTGGGAAGACCAGGGGGCAGGGCCTTTACATATAGCGATATACGATTACGATCAGATTGCATCACAATATCGCGTCGGCAGAACGCATCAGCGGAGGTAAGCTGGCAGGGTAAACGTGGACCAAGTGCAACTGTGATTTGTGATCAGCGATGAAGGATCGCTATCGGAGGGCCCACTTCGCATCACAAGATCGCAAATCAGCGTATCGTAGCATCGCTTCACCAAGGGCCAAAGGGCACATACGTATTTGCAATGCGATAACCAGACCCGACGGTTATATAACACTCTATTGCATATTATTTTAGGTCCACGCTAAAGCCGTTTGCAATGGTTTTTGGTGCATTTTCATTGTATAAACAAAATACAAAGGAACCTTGGGGCAGTGCGACATGCAACAGCAACATGAAGGGCGGACTCGATAAAGGAATTAGTCATTTTTATGGACTTTTTGAAGTCTGAAAAGGACAGTGATGGGCGAGATTTAGCAGTATCGCAGCGTTTTCGCTTTTTATGACTTGAACAGCCACAACAACAGAAAAGCATTCATGGCTATCATCTGAAAGGGACCGGTGCAGGGATTTCATAGGCACGATAGCCACTCCATTGCAGGTTTAGGCGGCAAGCCATCCTTAGAGGATTCTTGCAGTCATGTTACATACCAGAAGAAGGATTCGGCAGAAAGATAGCGACCGACAAATAGAGCCTGGAAAAGGAAGTGTAAAGGTGACAGCACAACATGATGCAGCCCACACCAAAAGAAGGATTCAGTGGAAAGACAGCGGCCATCAAATAGAGCCCGGAAAAGGAAGGAGAAGGACCATTGCACGCCACAACCCAAATCAAACGAAATCATGGAGCATTAATAGTCCTGCCAGCGCAGCAGTCATCCTAACAAACATGATGGGGCATCGTTGGCACGAGAGAGCTCCCAGGCATCACAGCAGGCTGCCCAAGATATATGAATATGTTATTCCTCTGTCAGAAGAAGAAAACCTCCGAGCCATGCCTGCCTATTGATGGAATCAAATGGTTAAAGGACAGATCAGACAAGTTTAAGACTCTGAACCTTCTAGAGAGCTCGGGAGCATTGTAAAGGGCCTATAAAAGGTAGAAAACTACATGTAACAAGGGTTCAACTTCTGGAGACTATTGAGACTTTGCTACTCAAGCTTCTCATCTTCATTCTAGCAATATAAGCTTCTTTTACTGTTATATGTTCAATTTCCATTTCTACAATATTCTAGGTTGTGCCTGTTATGCATTTGTTCATGTGCTCTTGATATTTAGCATTATAGGGGTTGTCATCCCACCTCTGTGTTGAAGTCTAGTATGTATCATTGAATGTGTTATGCAGGTTTCTGTTTATTTAGTGCCAGAGAGTTGTCATCCTGTCTGTGCCTTAGGAAATAGATTTGCAAACCTTTTTACTGGTTGCAATCGGCCATCACATGGTCTTGTGGATCTGCTGGTGTGGTCAGTATTCTCCATATTCACCTAATCTACAAACTATTGAGCATTAGTGGTCTAAAGTCTTGTAAATCTGAGGGTGTTCATGCATGTCTTGAGTAAAAATAGAGTTGAAATGGTTATCTGGCTTGATCCAGACCATCTTTCATCCCAATAGTTCAGAGAACAATATTGAATATTATATGTTACTAGGCATCTCCAAGTTGCAACCTAGGAGAGTTTCCTGGAGTGCTAACATAATTGGCGACATTGCCGGGAAGAGGAGATTGAAGCTCAGCTTCCCTGGAAAAATGACACAGTTCCAGATTTTGATGATAGACAAGGTCTGGGCACATTTCTGGTTGTAATCATCTATCTGGAAACTCCATTGGAGGAAGACCAACCTTTGGCGACTCCACATCACAGTCTTGGCTCAGTTTGTGAGGCATACTCGAAGAAATCCTCAAAAATCACCAGCCGAACTAGTACCTGACCCTGAGAAGATTGTCAAGTCGAGGAAAACATCACAGAAAGGATCATCAGGATTAGGTAATCCTAATAAATCTTATGTATCTTTGCAAGAGAAGGTTATAGTCGAGAATACACAGTTTGAAGAATTAGAGCCTAGTATTGCTAGCGAAGAATCACCTTCAGAGATTCATAAAGCTCCTTTATCTTTTAGTTCCCCTTTGGATCTCAGTCTAAAGAGAGTATCTCATACATTCTATCATATTCCCTTGTCTCTGTCATCCATTTCATTATTCCCCACTATTCAATCTACCAGTATCCTTCCACCTACCCCAGTCATGGCGGGCCAGCAAGCACCCACAAAGATGGAAAGAATCGTAGCTGCTAGGTATGGACCCCTGGGCTTGCCTGTTCCTTTGAATGCCATGCTTGTAGGAGAGTACCAGAAATACATGCCTAAGTTCACTGGTACAGAGGGGGTAACAGTTGAAGAACACCTTGAATCTTTTTACAGTTATGCTGATAACCTGGATATTAGTGAAAATGATGTGTGGATGAGAGTTTTTGTCTAGAGCCTCGATGGAGAGGCTAGAAAATGGTTCAGAGAACTGGCACCTAGATCCATTGCTAATATTGAAGCCCTGGATGATGCATTATTGAAACACTGGGGAGATAAAAAAAGACTTGCTATACTACCATACTGAGTTTGGAAACCTGAAGAGGGAAAATGGGGAATCACTGCCTAATTTTAATAAAAGATTCAATCATATGTATACTAAGATACTAGTTGAGGTAAATCCTACCCCCACCTTTGCCAAACTTGCTTATGCCAATTCCTTTGACTCTGATTTTTGTTTGCTGTTGAGATAAAGAAGATGTGCTACTCTGGCTGACATGCAAGATGCAGCCCTAGAAGTAGAATCTAATATTATGGATGCAGAAAAACTCAAAATTCATGCTGACAGGAGGAGGCAGAGAGGTGAGGCTTCTTCTTCCGATCCCAAATTTGATAAAATGACTAGGATGATCGAGTCATTAGCTGCTAAATTATCTAAGCTGGAGGTCAAGCAGAACTATGGGAAGACAAGGCTCCCAGGCACATTTGCTCCAAGAAATCCAAATCCATTCAGAAGAGCAAATGAACAATTGCAAATCATTTAGAGAGGTAAAGAAACAAATGAAGATCAAAAGGTTAAGGCTCCTTTCCAGAATGTAGTCATGGAGGAGGAGCAGTTTGAAGATGAGGATGAAATTTATTACATGGAAGATAAAGGCAATGCTACATTTTTGACATTGGCTGCATATGAATAATCGTTGCTGCAGGACCAAGATAGTTTGGAGTGGGACAGGGAAGCTGTTCTGCAAACTGGTGAACAACAAAGATATAATCTGAGGTCACAAGCAAACAATGCCAGGGAGAGTCCTGCCAAAAAAGCTGTTGTCCAGACAGAACCACAGAATGCTAGACAGAAAGGAATTGCAGCCGACCCACTCATCCTCAAAGCGCCAAGTCAAGAGGTAAGAGATCCTAACAAGTCCCCTTCCCCTTTTAGTTTTGAATCACAAGTCCAAAAATTGAAAATATCTATACCTTTGTTAGAACTTGTAAAGAGTGAAGTGTTTAGAAAGCCTATCCTTGAAGCTCTTGAGCTGAAAGCCACACAAACCTCCACTCTGTCAATTTGCAAGATGATAAGCCTGCAGTTGTGCTTAGCCCAATGACTAAACTTGCTGATAATAATTCTCCATATTTTTATGTTTCCTTGACCATTCATGATAAAATCCTCCACAATTGCTTGCTAGACACTGGGGCTAGCCACAATCTGATGCCAAAAGCTGTCATGAAAGAGTTAGGCCTTGATATCACCAAACCATACCATGATCTATTCTCCTTTGATTCAAGAAAGGTGAGATGTCTGGGACTGATTAAAGATTTAGCCTTTACCCTAACTCAACTTCCCGTGAAGAGTATGGTGATGGACATTGTGGTAGCAGATGTCCCTCCTAAGTTTGGCATGCTGTTGTCTAGAGGATGGATTAAGAGACTAGGTGGGATGCTATAGAATGACTTATCTTATGCCACCTTCCCAGTTTTTGGAGGAGAAAGCAGGAGACTCTATAGAGAAGCACAACTGGCATACATTATCAGTGATGAAAAGAACCTGTCCAATCATCCTATTTATGCTGTGGACACTGATTTTGGAGCATGTATACTCCAAATAGAAGAATCTCAGAAGGCCTCAACGTAGATCAAGAAACCAACAAATCAGGCCAAGGAAGAGCAAGGAAGTCGGGTTTGGGAGATGTTCTTTGATGGAGCATGTTCCAGGGAGACTGCAGGAGCAGGGGTGGTGCTAGTATCTCCAAAACAAGAAAGCACACAGTTGTCTTTTAAGCTGGCCTTCAAAGTCACCAACAATATAGCAGAGTATGAGGCTCTAATATTAGGCCTTCACGCAGCAAAAGACAGGGGAATCAAGAATATAAAGGTGTTTGGAGATGCTGATCTCATCATTTGGCAAGTAAACAAAACATTTCAAGCAAAGCACCTAAGGCTGAAAGCATACAGAGATGAGGTATGGAGACTCAAAGATTCTTTTGTTGGTTTTTGTATCTCATACATCCCTAGAGCCAAAAATCAGCTTGTTGATTCCCTTACTGTGTCTGTTAGCATGTTCATCCCTCCCATGCCTCCCAGACTAGTTTATGAAGTCCAAATGAAATACAGACCATCCTTGCCTGATAATGTCCAGCATTGGAAAGTTTTCGAAGATGATGATGAAGTGAATAGGTTCCTGCAAGTCATTGATGAATTTTCTCAAATGCAAATTGATCAAGAGAATGAAGCCTTGGAAGAAAACCCCCCAATCACAACTTAGAAATAAAATTGGCAAAGATAGCATTGTCCAGCTTCCAAGCAATCATATTCCAAAGGGTTTAATTCCTCTAGAAAGACTGTTTGACCAGAATGATGTGCCCTATAAAGCTGCCCAAAATGAAGATCGGTCTGCAGTCTGTAAGCATGATGTAGGCAGTCCAGGTCAGCCAAGATACATAAATCTGTCTGCCCATCTGTCTGCTGACCAAAGTGCTGAATATTGCAGTTTAATGAAACAATTTGTTGATGTCTTTGCCTGGGAATATGGTGACCTGAAAACATATGACAAGAAGATCATCCAGCATAAAATCCCATTAGAGAAAGGCACCATACCTTTCAAGCAGAAGCTGAGACCAATAAACCCTTTGTTCCTCCCCCTGATTGAAAAGGAAATAAAAAAGTTGTTGGCTGCCAAAATCATAGTCCCTCTCAAATATTCCAAGTGGGTAGCCAACCTAGTAGTGGTGAGGAAGAAGAGTGGAGAAATCAGGCTTTGTGTTGATTTCCGGAACTTAAACAAATTCTCTAAGAAAGACAATTATCCTCTACCCAAGATGGAGCATTTGCTGCAAAAAGTCTCAGGAGTCAAAGTGATCGCTTTCCTGGATGGGTTTTCAGGGTATAATCAGGTTGTTGTACATCTAGATGATCAAGAGAGGACTGCATTCACCACTCCTTGGGGAACTTTTATGTATTCCAAGATGCCTTTTGGTTGATGAATGCTAGAGCCACCTTTCAGCGAGCTATGGATATAGCATTTGTGGGAGAGAAGGATAAATTTGTCCTTATCTACCTTGATGATATAACAGTATACTCCAAAAGTCATCAAGACCATTTACAACATTTGAGGAAAGCGTTCCTGAAGTGCAGAAGGTTTGGGATTTCAGTCAATCCTAAAAAGTCACAGTTTGCTTTAGAAGAAGGCAAGCTGTTGGGACACATTGTTTCTGCTGCAGGTGTCTGAATTGACCTAGAAAGAGTAAAAGCAATACAGACCTTGTCTGTCCCAAGATCAAATAAGGACATCCAGTCCTTTTTGGGCAAGACAAATTTTGTAAGGAGGTTTATCCCAAATTTTGCAGAATTAGTGAAGCATATTACCTCCATGTTAAAGAAGGGATCGGAAATCAAATGGACTGAGGCAGCCAGAAAATCCTTTGAGTCCATTAAGAAAGCTATTATGGAGGCTCCCACTTTAAGCAGTCCAGACTACAAGTAGTTCCATATATTTTCTTTTGCCTCTAATGACACCCTTGCAGCAGTTTTACTGCAAACAGACGAAGAAGGCTCAGAGCATCCAGTGGCATTTTTCAGCAAAACCTTAAGGGACGCTGAACTGAGGTATGATATCATTGAGAAATAAGCATATGCTCTTATCAAATCTTTGAAAGCTTTCAGAGTTTACATTTTGCATTCCAATATAATTTCATATGTACCCTCTGATGCAATAAAAGAAGTCTTAACGCAACCTGATGCTGACAGAAGAAGGGCTAAATGGATTGCAAAGATGATTGAATTTAATATAGAACTAAAGCCCACCAAACTTGTCAGAGGTCAGGTCCTTGTCAGACTATTGGCTGAAGAAAATCGCAGAACATTAGACATAAATCTCATAAGCACAAATGCAGAAAAGGGTCAAACAGAAGGAGAGGAAGCAGTTGAACCGGAGAGAAAGCAGTCGGTGGCAGAAAATCTAGCTTCTTGTGATTGGTACTCTGCAGTAGCTAATTTCTTGCTAAAGCTAGAAATTCCTCTAGGCTTAAGCACAAGTCAAGCCAGAACTATTAAGCTTAGGGCAGCGAAATATTGCATTAATGAAAACCTGCTCTACTGGAGGGATCCATCTGGAATGCTTTTGAGGTGTCTGGACAAAGAACAGTCAATGGAGGTTATGCAGCAATTTCATTCCAGCATGTGTGGAGGACACCATTATTGGAAAACCACTGCCCATAAGATCCTCAGAGCTGGGTACTATTGGCCCACCTTATTTTCTAATGTCTTTTCATTTGTTAAATCTTGTGACATGTGCCAAAGATTTGAAGGGAAACAGCAGTTGAAGTCTCTGCCCTTAAAACCAATACATGCAAAAGGACCTTTTTAGCAGTGGGGCTTGGATTTCATTGGAGAAATCAATCCACATTCCAATGGCCAACACAGATGGATATTAGTAGCCACTGATTATTTCACTAAGTGGATTGAAGCAATCCCGACCAGAAAGGTTGATCATAATGTGGTCATGAAGTTTTTGACAGAGCATACCTTTACCAGATTTGGTTGTCTACATAAATTAGTCACAGACAGTGCAGAAACCTTCGGGGCAAAAGAATTGGTGGAAATGTGTAATTCAATGGGCATTAAGCTAGTTCATTCCACCTCCTACTACCCTCAAGACAATGGTTTAGTAGAATCTTCAAACAAAAGCCTGATTAGGATAATTAAAAAGCTGTTGGAAGACAACAAAAAGAATTGGGATTCTAAGCTCAAATATGCACTATGGGCTGACAGAGTGACCGTTAACAAATCCACAGGGATTCTCCATTCAGGCTGGTATATGGCACTGAGGCCGTGTTCCCAATTTAGTTGACTCTCCCTGTGGCAAAGTTCCTGCAACAAGAACAGAATGAGGAAGAAGACATGGCAAAAAGGATCATTGATTTGGCAGAGGTACATCAAATCAGAGAACAGATGGTTGAAAAGGCTGCAGCACATCAGAAAAAGATCAAGGAAGCTTTTGACAAAAAGACAAAAATAGATAATTTTCAAGTTGGAGACTTGGTTCTGAAGTGGGATGCACTAAAAGAAAATAAAGGCAATCATGAGAAGTTTGATGCTTTCTGGACATGGCCTTTTATCATTTCTCAAATCCAAGGGAACAATACCTTCATGCTGAAAAGCATGGGAGGAGAAGCAGTTTTTGATGGCCCAGTAAATGGGCGGTTCTTGAAACCTTTTTTCGTTTAAGGCTTTAAAGCCTTGTCATTGTAAATATGTTTTTCCATTTTTTATTTTTCTTTCTTTCTTTCTTTTGCAAAATAGACTCCATTTCCAATGGAACACTAGGGCAAAGATTTAATTTTGTTTTCATAGGAAAGAATTGATCTCTGATTCTTGAAACCTCACGGAGAGGCTTTCATCCCCAGAAGGAGCCAGTGTTAGCTCCATTGACAAAGGGATCAAAAATGGATTCAAAACGCTCCCAAAGTCTGCAAATCTGCTTAAAAACATGCCTAGGGATCCATTCATGATCTTGAAATCTTCATTTTTGTCAAAGTTCATCCATCGATCGAAATAGTCGTAGCTGGAAAGCCCTTGGAAGGTCGGCAATACACTATCGGGAGGCCTAAAACACTTTAAAACCATGAAAAAACGCACAGGCGCAGGCTTAAACAATGGATGCAAAACAGTCATTCGATCTGGCCGATCAATGGCCCAGATCTAATCCGTTGATCGTAGATCGGGAAGACCAGGGGGCATGGCCTTTACATATAGCAATATACGATTACGATCAGATCGCATCACAATATCGCGTCGGCAGAACGCATCAGCGGAGGTAAGCTAGCAGGGTAAACGTGGATCAAGTGCAACTGCGATTTGTGATCAGCGATGAAGGATCGCTATCAGAGGGCCCACTTCGCATCGCAGGATAGCAAATCGGCATATCGCAGCAGCGCTTCACCAAGGGATAGAGGGCACATACGTATTTGCGATGCAATAACTGGACCCGACAGTTATATAACACTCTATTGCATATTATTTTAGGTCCGCGCTAAAGCCATTTGCAATGGTTTTTGGTGCATTTTTGTTGTATAAAAAATACACAAAGGAATCTTGGGGCAGTACGACATGCGACAGCGACCTGAAGGGCGGACCTGATAAAGGAATTAATCATGTTTATGGACTTTTTGAAGTCTGAAAAGGACAGTGATGGGCGGGATTTAGCAATATCGCAGTGTTTTTGTTGTTTATGACCCGAACAGGCACAACAACAGAAAAACATTTGTGGCTATCATCTGAAAGGGACCGGGGCAGGGATTTCATAGGCACGATAGCCACTCCATTGCAGGTTCAGGCGGCAAGCCATCCTTAGAGGAGTCTTGCAGTCATGTTACATACCAGAAGAAGGATTCGGTAGAAAAACAACGGCCGGCAATTAGAGCTCGGAAAGGGAAGTGGAAAGGAGACAGCACAACACGATGCAGCCTGCACCAGAAGAAGGATTCAGCGGAAAGACAGCGGCCGGAAAACAGAGCCAGAAAAAGGAAGGAGAAGGACCACTGCACGCCGCAACCCAAATCAAACGAAATCATGGATCATTAACAGTCTTGCCAACGTAGCAATCATCCTAACAAACATGATGGGGCATCTTTGGCACGAGAGAGCTTCCAGGCATCACAACAGGCTGCCCAAGATATATGAATATGTTATTCCTCTGTCAGAAGAAGAAAACCTACAAGCCCTGCCTGCCTATTGAGGGAATCAAATGGTTAAGGGATAGATCAAACAAGTTTAAGACTCTGAGCCTTCTAGAGAGCTCGGGAGCATTGTAAAGGGCCTATAAAAGGTAGAAAACTACATGTAACAAGGGTTCAACTTCTGGAGACTATTGAGACTTTGCTACTCAAGCTTCTCATCTTCATTCTAGCAATATAAGCTTCTTTTGTTGTTATATGTTCAATTTCCATTTCTACTCTGTTCTAGGATGTGCTTGTTATGCATTTGTTTATGTGCTCTTGATATTTAGCATTAGAGGGGCTGTCATCCCACCTCTGTGTTGAAGTCTAGTATGTATCATTGAATGTGTTATGCAGGTTTCTATTTATTTAGTGCCAAAGAGTTGTCATCCTGTCTGTGCCTTAGGAAATAGATTTGCAGACCTTTTTACTAGTTGCAGCCGACCATCACATGGTCTTGTGCATCTGCTGGTGTGGTCAGTATTCTCCATATTCACCTAATCTACAAACTATTGAGCATTAGTGGTCTAAATCCTTGTAAAGCTGAGGGTGTTCATGCATGTCTTGAGTAAAAACAGAGTTGAAATGGTTATCTAGCTTGATCCAAACCATCTTTCATCCCAATAGTTCAGAGAACAATATTGAAGATTATATGTTACTAGGCATCTCTGAGCTGCAACCTAGGAGAGTTTCCTAGAGTGCTAACAGGTCCTACACTTGGCCATTTTGGATCTCTTCTTGGTCCTCCTTCCTAGTGCAAGTTGTGAAGGCATTAGCCCTCTTACCAAGTGATGAGCATAACCTATTCATGAGACTCATTGATGCAACCTTTCTCACCATGAATTTCACACTGAGTCTGTCTCAAGATCATCTCTAATGACTGCATATTGAGAAACCTTCCAAGTACGATCACCTAACCCTTGTTCCTCATACTGACTCACTACACTGATTTTTTATCACCTCTACCTTGCATGGCACATAAAGTACTTCTAATTGACAGCAAGAACCTCTTCCATTCCCTTGCAAAAGAAAATTTCACAAGGCAAAGGCCCTCTTCCCTCATCAATGCAATGAAGCACTTTCTAGGCTAAGTGACCTAGCCTTCTATTATCTCCCTCCCTCAGTGAATAGCGCATTCCAGAAGAATAGTCACCCACTATTGGACCAAAATGTGTTAGCAAAGGAGGAAAAGTCCATTCCAGATGAACAATTAGTCATTGTTGACAAAAACTATGTTACTTTAAAGGCCTCCCCTTAAGCCCAACACATGGCGTAGTAACAAGGATTGGTATTTCTTCCATTATTGACCGTGGTCCCTCTCTACACTCAAGCTTTATTTTTTTTAGCCTCTCCCAACGCAAAGTGTAGTTTCAATGGAGAGTGATCCCTTATTGTGAAAAATTGTGCTACCTTTTAAGCCTCCTCTTCCTTCCAATGCACAGTGCAGTCTCAAGCATCAAGCCTTCAACCTTGTTCCCTTTTCTTCCCATCTACATTGAACACTTTCTCAATCATCTCTTTCTTAGTGCATGGCATAGTAACAAGGATTAGTAAGGCCTCCTCTTAGTCCTTCTTAGGCTAAACTGTGTGGTTACTATCTTCTTCTCTTCCCCTCCTAGTGCATTGTGCATTCTTAATTAACAAGATCATCACCTTTTTTCTTGTGCTTTCCCACTACATTGGGCCTTGAATATCCCCATATTCATAGATTATGGTACAACAAAGGTGAATAGTGGTGCCTTCCTAAGCCATTGTTGAGTTCAATTGTTCCCTCCTCATCAAGACCTTCCTTCTCATTCCTTCCACAGGCTTATCATAAGCAACTTCTTCCATGAACAAAGTAGGGATAAAATAGATGATTTCAAGATTTACTATGCGTTGTCATGAGTGATCTTCACTAGAAGGTGTACTTCCTCAACAAGGCAAGGTGATGCTCAAGTAATATGTCAAGGATAAGAAGCAAATAATCGCTTGCAGAGAAGAAGCGCAAAGAAGAACTATCATGAAGACATGAAGAAGATCCTGGACCATGACAGATTAGAGCCATTGCATGATAACTCATAAGGTCCTGATGATGATCCAAGACCCTTTGGAGGGTGATGATGAAGAACAGAGCAGATATTTTATGAATATGAAGTATAGATCACATCCATCATGAATATTAAAGACAAAGAAATAAGGACAACAACTTGGCATTGCCACTTCGTCGTGAATTGCATGTCATCACTACCAAGTTACAGCTTATCCAAATGTCATCACTATGTCATATGTGTCCATGTGCCATGCCACATCATCATGTGGAATGTAATGATGTATTTTTAGAAAAACAACAAAATGTAAAGTGTGTAAGTCCAAGAGTCACATGTGGAATATGAAAAGTCACATGTGGAAAATGAGTCAAATAGGAGTTCAAGAGTCATTAGGAAAAGTCCAAAAGTCTTATAGAAGTTCAAAGGTCACATTGGAAGTCTAAGAGTCATGAGGTTAGTTCAAGATTCAAGGTAACGTGAATGGTCATTCCTCTTGTTATAAAAGCAAACCTCATAACTCAAGCAAAAGGATTTTGGAGGCTTTGGATTTGGAGAGATAGTCTTGGCTTCTCTAACTTCACATAGGAGAGAAAACTATTCTTTGGAGAAGCAAGAAGTGATTTAATGTTCCAGTATTGGAGCTAGTGCCTCACCATTGTATCTATGTACTTGGATCTTTCACTTAATAATTGAAGCTCATTGAGCCAGCACACTTTCATGCATGTATTGTGAATGTTTTGAGACTATTCTTTGGATGTTTGTGTTATATGTTGGCGTTCTTTTGTACTAAAGAAAATGAATTGTTTTGATGGATTTGGTGCTTATCTTGTTGAATGTGTGTTTTTGCTTTCATGAATCATTTTTATCTTGTGAACTAATTTTTTAGTTAATCAAAAAATATTTCCTTGCTCTGGTGTGCTTCTCTTAAGATAATACTATTAATTTCCTTCTAGAGACTCACTCTTGTCTCCCACTTGTGAAGGTCTCCTTTTACATGTTGCAATTGGTGTTTCATGATGTCAACTTTCTTTCTAATTTCAAAGGTTATGTGTTGATATCTTATGTTATCCATTGAAACCAAAGCAAACTTTAAGTTGTGGTGGTTGGGCCGATACTCTGGATGGGGCTCTTACTCCAAGCAGTTTGAGATCTAATTGGGACTTCACATCTAGGAGATCCCTTGTATGTTGGTGGTATCCAACCTCGTCAACACACCCCAAGTCACATTGTTGAAACACCTTAGGTCGCATTGTTGCAACACCTCCAACATGTATTATTGTAACACCCTATTGATGCTACAACATGTCTAAAAGTATTGATTTTGTAACATGTTTGAGCAACAATGTTACAACACATCTACGAACTGATATTGTAATGTTATGTCAAAATATCAACGCTACAACACATTTGAGTACCAATGTTGCAATATGTATGAGAATTTGTGTTGCAACACCTTGAAACACCAACAGTGAAAGAAACTACTACAACTTTTGTGGACAGTGGTAGTAACACAATGCAAGTCAATTACCAGATCCATAGTTTTCATTACTGGTTTCCCAACGAAGGGATCGACCACTGGATTACTTAATGGAGGAAATGAAAAGAGTCATTTGTTGTCCAACATGGAGAGCTTGATCGCAATCGATTTGACCCGACCTATTTCTTGTCGCAATAGTTGAGTGTGCCAATAGATGTCTAATTTTTCCTTTTTTTGGTTGTGTTATTATAACAAAGGGAGAATATCCTAAGATAGAGCAATTCACAAGGTTTTCCCTTGATTTCATGATCAATTTGAGAAAT
This sequence comes from Pinus taeda, assembly GCA_000404065.3. Classification (NCBI taxonomy): domain Eukaryota; kingdom Viridiplantae; phylum Streptophyta; class Pinopsida; order Pinales; family Pinaceae; genus Pinus; species Pinus taeda. The sequence goes on from APFE030984387.1 coordinate 42,641, forward strand.
TGAATCATTATATAAATACCTACTCTACTCAAGCCAGGGTAGAAAGCAAATGGGGAGAAGAATGTTGTAACAATATTTTGATTGTTGTTAATCAAAGCTTATTGGTTCTTGTTCCATTTCCGTTTTGTGTGTGATATGTGATGATAGTGCAGGCATGTTTCTCCAAGTTTAACCAGTGTCTGGTATAAGGAGGTAGGCCCCCTCCTTAGTCAAGTACTACTTGTATTCTAGTTAGGGTAGTTTATATTTTCATTCATAGTTTATTTGATATGATTACTCTATTTCTTAATTATTCATGCTAAACATTGTAACCTATGAAATGGGAACTATAACCTCAAAATGGGAACTCTAGTCAAAAATCCCCCAAAAAACATGAAAAAACATCCCAAAAAATTAAAAGTGTGTATGGTGGAATGATATATATATATATAGATATAAACGTAACTTGAAAAAAATAAAAAGGAATACATACCATAAAGAAATATGTATTTCTTTTTATGTTTTTCAAGTTAAGTTTATTATATATATATTAATATTATATATATTATAATTAGAATTTATATATATATTATTTGATATTGATTATTCTATTTCTTAGTTATCATGCTAAAATTGAAACCTATGAAATGGAACTACTACCTTCAAAATGGGACTCTGCCAAAATCGCATAGTGATGTGTAAACATCCACACACTTACAAATGTGTTTAGTTTAACAACTTTTGTTTTTGGTGTGTTTTTGTGGTTGTATATATATTTATATATTATAAGTTAATTTGAAAAACATAATAATAAATACATATCATTATATAAAATATGTATTTTTATTTTTATTTTTTTTCATGTAAGTTTTTATATAAAGTTATTATATCTATATCTCTATCTATATCTATATCTATATCTATATCGTATAAAATATATGTTTTTGGATTATATGTTGTTTGTGTGGTTTAATTTTTTTTTTTTTCAGCATTTTAATTTCTTTTCTATTCTTTCATTAAATTTTGATTATATAGATTTATAATGTTTTAATTTTTTTTTATTTTTTGATCATTTTTTTGTTTTATATTTTTCTTCAAGTATTTGTTTTAAATGTTTTTATTTTTTTAAACAATCTAGTTTTAATTCGGTACTTTGAGTTATTTTTAAAGTTGTTTTTATTTATTTTTTTAGCAACATCTTTTTATTTTTACTTAAAATTCTATGTGAATCATTACTTTTGAAAAAAAATCAAATATTATGAACTCTAGACGTAAAATTCATAAAAATTTCATTACAATTGTTATTTTGTCAACTTTTTTGGTGCAATTATCCCCACCGTGGGTGCCCATGATAGACAATCAAATTTATTTGATCGCTAGGGACGGCTTCATCCTCCACCTGAGAGGTAATGTGTATCATTCTTTATGTAGGTACACTCCATTAAATTCAATGATGTTGGGAACTTTCGCTAGAGGGTAAAGTTGGCACTTTCGCTAGAGGGGAAAGTTGGTACTTCTCTGCTTGGTTCAAGATAGTGATTGATCATACTACCATCACTCATCTACAAGGTCTTTTATGGTTTATAAATGGTTCTGCATGTGAAATCCAAGCCATATTTGGTGCCTCTATGATAATTCAGTACTTCCCTGCTCGGATTATAATGGACATTCGACATTGGGAAATCTGGAGGTGGTTAATTTTTTTTATTGGCACTTTCGCTAGAGGGGAAAGTTGGTACTTCTCTGCTCGGTTCAAGATAGTGATTGATCATACTACCATCACTCATCTGCAGGGTCTTTTATGGTTTATAAATGGTTCTGCATGTGAAATAAAAGCCATATTTGGTGCCTCTATGATAATTCGGTACTTCCCAACTCGGATTATAATGGACATTCGACATCGGGAAATCTGGAGGGTTTTTTTTTTTTTTTTTTTTTTTTTTTTTTTTTTTTTTTTTTTTTTTTTTTTTTTATCTGTGTGTTTCGCGGACACCCATGGTTAGTGGATCCCGGCTATGTCCACATAAGTACTAGAGCTGATCTCTAGGATCCTTCCCCTCAGCCATCACAGACCTGACCCCAAGGTCTTTCGAGGAGAATTGACCCTGTGACCTCCCGAACAGCAAGGCACTGACTTGACCAATTGGGCTAACCCTTGGGGCTTCGAGGTGGTTAATTATTCAGGCATGTGAGGTGATTATTCCTTCAATTGATCGCATGGTGGATGGTATTAAGTTTTGGACTACAGGTAGTTCCACGGTGCACATACTCTACAATGCTAGTAGTTATAGCAATTTTGTTGCAACCAAGGACATCACCCATATTCGGATATTTGTTCTTCTCTTTGGCATGGAGGATAGGATTTGGTGCCTATTGGGCATGGAGCAATTCACCCCCGCGAGGAATTTCTATGGAGGTTCAATGGTGCAAATTCGGCCCTCAGAGTCGCTTTTCAGCTCCAGGGCTTCTGGCAACTCAAAGGTGTGTTCATGTTTGGAAACTTTCATAGAGTTTGAAATCCCATTCGATGCATAGTCAGAATGGAAATTGATTTTGGTGCCTAGTGAGCATGACAGGTCAGGTCAGGCACTCTTCTGTTCATTTTTGCATGGTTATTCTTCATTCCGGAAGGTGGTGGACAATTCGTAGTCGTCTAACGGGGCAAGTCAATTTTTGGTTGGTGAGTAGGAGTTTGTTGGTCAAGGAGGAGAGCATACTATAGCACAGATGGTGTTTGTTCGTAGATTGTGTCACGTGGGAAGAAATGGAGGTCGGTTGTGGCCTCGGATATTTACTTCTAAAGTGAAACCTATGGGTAATTTGTTGCCAGTCTATTGGTCGGGCGTGGGTGCGGGTATCATCTGATGACTCATGGCTTGTTGGGAGTTTGTAGTATTCGTTGGTGGTTCGTGGCTTCTTATGGGTGCACGGAGTTGTCGATACTGGCTAGTGGTTCGTGGCTTGTGGAAGCTTCATCACGGTCCCAAGTTGCTCTCTCCTTGCTATTATGTTAGTCTTCTTTTCTTAAGTAGCTTATAGCCTGGTTCTTATCATGGTTTTGTCATGATAGGTATTTATACAATCAATTTTGTGGCCAGAGGCCAAAACCAAAGTTGTGTTGTATCTTTTTGCAAAGCACTAACTCTTCTGCCTATAATTTTGCAAGACAATCTACTTAACATTCAATATTTGTAGTATTAAGGCTCTGAATTGGTGTTCTTCGGTCGGTTTCCCTACAGGGTGGCCCTTAACATCAAGAAAATATGTTTGTACTCTTTTTCATAGATAATTAAATGTCAAGTCTTAAACAAAAAAAAAAAAAAAACTTTTTTGCTGCAATTATTTCCATAACAATCATTTATTTGACATGTCATTTTTAGCGAAAAGGTCCCAAAATGTATATTTTTTTAATTATATCTATATGCAAAATGTATATTTTTTGTCAAATATTTAAAATTATTATCTTTTTAGTGACAATTATTTTGTGTAAGAATTATTAATTAATGATCATAAATATATATATAAAAAAGGTTCTAACTTCAAAAATATTTATTTACTATTTTTTAAATCTTTGCAAAAGAATAAAAAAATTCATTACAAAAAATAAATTGTAAGGAAATTTTAAAAACACAAACTTGAAAAACACTTTAAAATAAAGCATATCAAGAAGAAAGAAGAAGAAAAGGACAACTTGAAAAATGGTTAAATAAGAAACATTTTTAAAAAATGCATACCTAAGACATACAAAAAATTAAATTTTTGAAAATATCCCCCGAAAACTTTACAAAAAATGATGCTTATCAAAATCTGCATGAAAATCAACAATATTTAAAAATATATATTCATACTTAATAATATCGTAAAATTTAAAGTGTCAAAAATAAGTCTAAAAAAAGGGGGTTGATGTTGAATCAACACTTTTCAAAATTGGCATGAAAATCACTAACATTTAAAAAAAATGTGCATACTTAATATATAAGAATATTTAAAGTATCAAAAATATTTTTTTTAAAAAGGTGTATTCTGAATCAACACTTTTCAAAGGTGATTTTTTGCTACAACTAAAACGTGAGAACTCGGTATAGTTCCCGTTTGATAGGTGTAACACTTTTCAAAGGTGATTTTTTGCTACAACTAAAACGTGAGAACTCGGTATAGTTCCCGTTTGATAGGTTACTTTGTTGTTATTGCAACTCACTAAGTAATTTACATTGTTTTTAATTATTTGTATTGATGCAACTCATTGAGAGATTCACTCTATTTTGTAATGTTATATGTTGATTGGATTAAGCAACTTTTTACTCTATTTTTCAGATTATGTGATATTTGCCTTGATTCAACATGCCGAGTTTGGATTTTCATATCACAGTTTGCCTACCTTTTAGTAATTTATCAATTCATGAGCAACTTTATTGTAGAGTTTATGAATAAGTAGTTAGCTTCATCAAGTCACCTATTTACTTTCCTTCATGTGTGTTTACTTTCTAGAAAGAGTGATTCATTTTCCTATTTGTGTGTTTACTTTCCAGAAATAGTGATTTATTTTTCTAAAAGAGTGTTGTGTCTAGTATTTCAATTCCTGCAAGAGTGCGGTGTGATATTTCAATTTGTTCAAATGTGATATTTCAATTCTTGCAAGTATGATCCTTGTGATCCTTGCAAGTGTGATATTTTTTCTTTAGTGAATTATGAAAGAACCTTAACATCTAACTATGTAATACTTAATTAGTACTATAGCCTCATTAGAACTTAAACCAGATTGTACTAACACATACAATGCATGACATTTCACGAGTTCCATATGAAAAATAGATTGGCAATTAAATGCACTAACTAATTAGGAGGTGATTTAAAAGCCCGTCATTTTTGGCATCATTGTCGAGGAGATGCTAATAATATTATAGATTTTTGTTTCTTTATTTAATTTAGTTAGTATATTTATTTTAAAAATCTTGGTGTGGTGGCCCATGGGGCGTAGAATATATGGTGACAGGGTGTTCTGTTAAGGCACTTTGTGGTGAAAAGGTCACCAGTTTAAAACCTTGCGGGAAAAAATCTAACCATTCTAAGGGATGGTGTGGTCGAGACCGAGTGTAATCCTCTAGTGATTTTGATTGTTTATATGCCCCTAGGTCGTGGTTACTCAAGCCACAGGGTAGGCATGTGATTGTTCCATTCATATCAGGTTTCACATTACCTAACAAACAAACAAAAATCTTGTTATGGTGTGCTCTTATTCAAGTTTTCCTTTAAGTCAGGTTGTTTTAGAAATTATGTCTCTTTAAATTCCCATGCACAAAATTAGAGATCGGTGGGGTATATTTGTTAGCTCCACTCAATATTCCCACAAGATTAACAATGCAAGAAAATCACAAGAGGAAAAGGGGTTCTGTCAGCCTCACTTCTTGACTCTTACAACTCATTGTCTTGCCAAAAAGTAGCTTGAATATTCCACTCGAGGGCCTGGAACTATAAAAGCATAATCATCTACCTCAATAGAGGTTTTGTTTCTAGAAGGCCAACCAAAACAGAAATTTCACTTTGAATAATTGTTCTTTCCCAACTCTCTCAAGGCACCTTCGAAATAAAAGGACATTTTTCATGAGAAAATGGCACATGAAATCCTTACTAAGGATGAGAAATTTTCCTTCAAATTTCTCATTCAAGAGTTAGATGAGGAAACTAAGATGAATAACATTCTATATTCATCCATTCCTAACATTCATGGCTTCTCCAAAGAAGATATGGACACCTTCCTCTTTGAGTTTGATGTCATTTGCAAAAGTTATGACTATGTATCAAATGCCTCAAAATTAAAACTCTTTCCTTCTACACTCTAGAATGTTCCATTATGTTGGTTCATGGGTCTTGGCAAGGATAACGTCAACGCTTGGGAACAAATGAAGACAAAGCTCCTAGAGAAGTATCAAGATTATTTCAAAGATAAGTAACAGAGGGATTAATTCTTTAGAATGACTCAGAATGAAGATGAAGGCTTGGAAAACTATGTTCAACAATTCAACTACATTCTATAATGGAAAAGACAAGGAGACTTGGCTCCAAAGACACTATGTATCTTGTTATTGCATGGAATTTGTGATGATTGTATTAAAACCTTAAATTTTATGCGTGGAGGAGATGTCTCCCAATATTCTTATGTTGACATTGATGAATTGTGTCCAAGAGATTCCCAAGGAACATCAAAGACTAGGAGAGGACCAAGAGACATACTAGAAAAAGTCAACAAGACTATGAGTAATGGAGGCACTAGAGCAGAAATTGGGAAGATGTTAGAATATTTCAAGACCAGTATACTTAGCGCGTAAAGTTATCAATTAGCCACATTAAAAATGAGCAAGAAGAAGGAAGGAAGAGAGTTAGCTATAGAATTTTTTTGTCCAAAGTGCAGGAGAAAGAACCCATTGAAATTAATACAAACAAGCATTTCTTCTCACTTCATTGTTTAATGGATTAATTGATGAATTTAATGGATGGTTTATGTTATTAATATGTTTCCATTGGAATGATGTTATTTATATTTGTCGATTGGAATGATGTTTGTTACTAGTCTCCTTGATCACTATTTTGAATCATTGAATCATTTATGTTTCATATGTCTTTGATCCTTTGTTGTTTCCAAGTGTGCAGGTCAAGATTCAAGCATGGAGGAGTTGCACTGAAGAACAAAGGGGGATATTCATCAAGAATGTCGTAATAAGGTATGAATTGAAGTGGTTTGATAATTGACTCTTCATCACCCATTTTAAAAACTCCTTGTTTCAAAGTGGCACCATAATTGACTAGAGAGTCTACCACTGCATTAAGGTGTCTCTTAACATGAAATAAATCAGTAGATTCAAATTTTGCCAAATGAAGACTTATTATATGCAGAATAGGGGCTAATATATGCTCAACATTTCCTTTGACTTTACTCACATGCTAAATAACAATCATCAAATCGCCAAAAACCATTAGATGATGAATTCCCTTAGAGAGTGCCAACTCCAATCCTTGCCATGGAACTAAATATTTACCTTGTTTGTTAATTGAAACTCTAGTTATTGTTTAATGAATTTTAAACAAAATTGATGATAGTTAGGAAGGGAAATGGTTTTGGCTTTATAAATTTTCAAATAATATGAAGAATAAGGGTAAATAATTTTAATTTTAATTAAAAAATATTATTGATTAAGGATAAGTGAAGAGATTTTTGCTAGTGAGAAGAATGAAATGATTTTTATTAGTGGACAAGGTTCAATTTTCACTAGGTTTTTCTACATCCATGGGATATCCAGAGGTTGTGTTAAAACACATGGTTGTACCTAGATAGATTATATTAAATGATCTTTGAAACTATAAATACAAATTGATTATGTCTCCATTGTTTGAATCATTTGTCAAAGGCATGTTGTTAATGTGGTAGTATAAGATACATGTTCAAATTTGAAAGTCCCTTTAGATTAGTAGGTGTTATTCTTGATGTCAGTTGAGTTGCGCTTCATCACCTTTGTTGAGTGTATTTCCCATTATTTTCTTGTTGAGTGTATTTCCCACTGTTTTCATGCATCTCAAACTAATGTCCATTAAAAGTGAATCAATTAAAAAAGGTTCTCGACCTCATGAGCATAGTTGACTAGGCCTACTGAACCACTGGGTATAAGTAAATGTTTCCAATAGGAGTTTGTGTTCTTTTTTACTTATGTCACTATGATCTATGAAACCTTATGTTGATTAAAATTGCACTAATTAAAAAAGATGCTCGACCTAGAGTGAGTAGAGCTAACTAGGTCTAGTGAACCATTGGTTATAAATAAAGGTTGCCAATGGGAGGTTATGTTAGTTCTTTTTTACTTATGTTACTATGATCTATGAAACTCTAGATCAACCATTATAGCATTGAACATTCTTGGGTTGGATATTGTATTATTTTCTATTATGAGCTAAGAAATTCTTCCTCTTTCACAGTGTGTCTTCTCTTAATACTTTGGTTTCTTCTCTCAAACATTGTGTTCTATGGTTTTGATAATTAATAATAATAAAATAGATCATGAAGAAAACACATATATTGTGTTAATAATTTAATAGCTCAATTTAGTATTTGCAATGTTGGTTTTGAGTTTGATTTATTTGTTGTAATGTATGATGAGCCTCAATATTGCAACAAGAATGTTGCAACTCCCAAGGCTATCAACTTTAATTATCAACTTGAGGTTCGTACAAACTTAAGAGGTATCATAATTATATGTGCAGTATATAATGTGTCCTTATTTTGTTGATCTGATGTAATCGAGTGAATGTCATGAAATCAAGCCTAAACTAATTGCAAAAATGGAATTGTTAGTCTATTTGCAAGAAATGGAAATGCTACTTTCTCAACTTGTAAATGCTAATTAATCAATTCATGAAAGGACAAAGGTTAATCTACTTGCAGAAAGAAATTTACTTTACCTTACATAATTCATCAAACTACCAATCAAAATTGCATGTACCATCTACCTAGTTCACACTTGCTTGTAAATTAGTAACCTACTTGCATCATACTTATGATAATGAAACTAAGTCTACTTTGTTTTTGCAGTGAATAAAAAGAAGGGTTGTGTTGAAAAATATAGGGCACGAGTTTAATGAGATTCTTATTTACATGATAACTATTAATGCTTAGCTTGTTAACATTAGTGTGTCTTATTTTATTCATTAAATAGCTACCATAACAAAGAGACAAGAACACAATAAGTTTGCATTTTGCCAGGGCCAAAACCTCTCCCTCTTGGAGAGGAAAACCCACATAAAATTATTCTTATAGAGATTCCAATTGATGAACACAAAAACCATGACCCTTGACTAACTCAGCCACTCCAAGACCAAGCCACTAATCCTCTTCTTCGTATTGTTGAGATCATCATCATCACTGCACCACTGAGACATCCATTACTGTTGCAACATCACTAAGATATTCATGAGAGCAATATTGTTGCACCATATCTCTATATTTACTTAGTTATTTATAAGATTATCATTATGTAGATGAGGTTTCTATGATGAGACATTTATATAGATATATACATGTGACTGTTGCATCAAAGTCCTCATGTTAATCCTTCATGCTTATGATGAAACCTTGATGTACATTGAGATCCTTCCTTTATGTTGAGATTGTGATCATTCTTGTTACCATGACTATGACAGCATAGAGAACTTCACCGAGTATGTGATTGTGTTCAGAGATTATTCTCATCTTTGTCATCTTGTGTATACACTACTATGACATTTATGTCGAGAGTGTGTACTCTTATAATCTGCATCCAAGAAACATAGACCCTTTCCTCAATCGAGATTCTATAATAAAGTCTTCCTCCGAGATTATTGTAACCTTTAACATGATCGAGATTTCTTAGAGTAATGTGAGGGTATTCACTGTGGTTATCATCGAGACTGCCTTCTCCAAAGTCACAGAGTAATGCGAGATTCTTTAGACTATGATTACTCATTGTAATCATCACCAAAAACTTTATAGACATCCGAGTTATGTCTGCTTATAATGCAGATACTTTCCACGCCTATATATAGTAGTTAGTCTCCATAAATAAGTTGACATGACTACTGAACCAATGTGTGGTGAAGTAAAATTATAAGTGCGAACACGAACGAAATCCTCTAGCCTAATAATGGGTCTAGCCATAATAGATACATTCTATGGAAGATTTCCTCAGGTTAGAATAAATCAAGAGGGCCTACCTCTTGGTCCGCTTATCCTGCTTGATGATGTCCTTGCTTGATCGCTCCAACTATTTCTCGCTTCCTTCTTCAAGCACCTGAAACAAGTAAAAAACAACAGACAACAAACATAATAATAGACAAATTGAAATTCAACCTACTTAACAAGTCAAGAAACATTAAGCCATGAATATGTAATATTGCAAAAAATGTAGGAAATCAATCGATAGTTGCATATATTAATATCAAAGAGAAACTACAACCATTCATCTTGACGTTGCAGTCTTCCTCCAACAAGACCAATTTCCCACACACTTCTACTAGCATTCCATGATGGATTCAAACAACAATAGTTTTAAATCTCTTCCCTTTAGGCTTAACTCCAAACCAAATCACACTTCTCCCCCACACAAGTAGATAGCTACAACTAGTAATAGCTTGCTTTTCTACTCCAAACCAAAATAGTATCAACACTCAACCAAAAACTGTGACTGCAACTAGTTTGTGCTTGGCAAGAAGGGAGGTTTATATAGGAAATATGGATGGGAGATGGATCCTATTCTCATGGGAGAAGTACTTATCCCTTGAGTTAGTTCCATTATTATAGGGGAAAGGAGCCCAAATTGTCATCCTCGACCCCATCCGACCAAACCATTTTCCAGAATTCCGTTACAAAGCTTCTAGAGCTGGAAGCTTCGGCTCTAATTTAAAAAACTTTCCATAACAGGACCGGTGCAACTGGAACATAGCTCAGTCACTCCGGTCGGTGCAAGGAGTAGTGATAATCTCTGCACATCGATGCGGGGAAGACAAAGGCCATCAACATTGGTCTTGTACACTGGGAAAAATAGAAGTTTCAGGGGAAATGGTGCAAAAGGGAATTTATGTGCTCATGAAGAGGGACACAATGGGAGTTTCTTCATGAAGGCAAAGCATGCGGGGTTCACTTTAGAGGTCCTCCAGGATCAAGGAACAGGGGGTATAGGGACAATGAAAAAATGTTGTGTAACAAATGCCCCCTAAATGCCCCCTAATTCTTTATAAATTAGTGTGAGGAACCAGTCTGCCATTGGAAAACCTGCAAGCAAGTACAAAAACATATACATAGACTGAGATCTCTATCAAATGATACATGAATCATGGCATGGATGCAGCCGTCTATAGAATGATCATGTAAATAGTTCCAGGTACGGGTGCAGCCATCTGTCAATAAGGATCATAACGAAACCAAGGTATGGTCGGAGCCATCCAATAATGAGAAGGATCACATATGATAAATCATGGTCTGGTCATAGCCAACCATATGATAGAGACATGCATATCATCATAACCATGTCACACCACTTCGCAACCTGGACTTTTGTGATCTGAGGCCAGGATCTTTCGCTCAAACACGATCCGACCAAAGTACAGATTCTAACATGTGAATAGATGTGTTGACGTCGAACATGCTAGAAAGTTGCTTGATTACCAGTCAATGATGTAAATTGTTAACAAGCACGAGAGAAACCACCAATAATGACAATGGTCCTCAAGGTACTATCAGCACAACCCACGGAATGTGAATAGAGGAACTGAATTCGAACACCCGTGAAATCACTCGATCGAAAGCCAATGATGTGAACTTGTCACCGAGTGCAAAGAACTTGCCATTAGGACATGCAAGCTCTAAGGTACTGGAAGGGAGTCTCTCGATCAACTTTCCAGATAATGAGTCAAAGTCGATGGAAAGCAATCGTGTCAAAGGAGGGCCATAATGAATCCCACATCATTGACGCAAGATGAGAGGATGCAAAATGATTTGGATGACATAGAGAATCAGAGGTAAGTGTAAGTGTAGAAGGACAACTCTTGAACATATCGGTGACACAACTTGATGTTTGGCAGCTTTTGGATCCATAGGATCAGTGGTCATGATGATGTGGCAGAGACCAAATGGAAGGCAAAAATGAATGGCCCAACCCAGGAAGGTCAATGTTACAAAGGAGGATGTCCCAGCCTGACACGAAGCAGAAAGCATCATGTTCAAGATCGAGCTACCGACACAACTGATAGATTTCCAAATTTTCCCCACCATTTCTTGCAGGTACCCCTATTGTTTTTTAATCCCAAGCTTGAAGGGGATAGCATATGCTTGCATTGTAAGATCATCCTTCAGACGAATCCGACCTAGTAATTTTAACGAGTCCTAGGAAGGAGAAGATCATGTTCGTCATGGTGACGAATCTGATGTCGTTTGATAGTTTAACGAGTCCAACAAAGGTGTAACTCGATATATTTTCATGTTTAGAGAATTCAAAAAAGACACGTAAAAGAAAACTCCACCTAGTCCCTTTTCATACATTTGTGTATCTCGAGCCCAAAAATATATAAAATAATACTTGAGAGAACCGCTTGACCATTGAAGTCAAGGAGTACCTTTTTCGTAAATAGTGCATCCTAGCCTGAAAAAGGGGTAAACTTATACTAGGTGCACGATGTTTCACATGCGTTAACGAGTTTGAAAAGACAAGTGCTCAAATATCTTGAAAGCAAACCCCCCATTTTATTCTCTTTTATGAGTCAAAAGCGAAAAATACTCGGTAATATTTTCATTTTTTACGAGTCAGAAAAGAGCTTAAAGGAAGCTTGTCCTGGAGGAACAAGTGGTATAAAGGGTAGCAACTAGTTCCAGAAATGGTGGAACTACTCAAAACATGTATTGGTCAAGAGGTTGGCTAATAAAAACCACTCATCGTTGTGGTCCCTCGAGAAAGGAAAAAATAGCCAAGTGAAAGCATATGATCGACCAAAGGGATGGTGGCAATGGAATGAAACAATGAAGGCTCATCTAGTAGAAATTAGCTAATAAAAACGACAATCATGAGATGTAAATTAGGCATGGGTTCATTTTTACACAAGCTTGAACCATGGAGAACTCTGCTTGGATTCGGTTTCATGTTTACACAAGCTTGAAACGAAAAACTATGCTTGAATAAGTTCACATGCCCCCAGCATAATGACTCAATTGAGGTACATGCCCCCCAAGCTTCATTTCAATCAACTAGATGGATGGAATGAAGGTTAACTTTCGAGATATGGAAAGAATCGACTGGTATTTTACGAGATCTTAATCAAAGACTCGATTTAGAAAAGGGAGTCACTTCATTTTTTAACGAGGTTGACACAGTAAAAGGACTATCCTCGGACCCTTGTTTCATTTTTAACGAGCTTGACACAAGACAAAGAACTATGCTCACATCTTGTTTCATTTTTTAATGAGGTTGACACAAGACCAGGAACTATCCTCATTACATATGTTCATGAACCATGCGAGAACATGGTTCCCAAGAGATCTTCACTAAACAGAAGAACCACGCTCTAGGAGAAATACACGGCATTTCGTACCAACGAGAGATCGGGTTCCAATGCCCCCAGTACATAATGTACAATACCATCTGCGTGATCATCAGTTGATGTGGAGACAAAATGGCTAGCCACAGGGAAGGTACTACTTGTAAATAAGAACCAATAGGGGACGATGGTTGCATAGGAGGCACCTGGTGACTAATGAATGACAATTGATCAATGGTCACTAGTCTCCCTTTGTGTCGAAAACAAACCACACAGAAAAGTGAAGAACCAAGAGCTCCCATGACATAAACATAGTCGCGTCCAAGGAGAAGATTGAAATCTAAGGGCCCTTAGACTACCATCACATCTATATAGACGGTCTTTCCTCCCAAAGTAATAGGGAACTTCGGAAGGATCCCCAAGGGCTAACTGGTTCCTCCATTGAAAGCCAATAGATTCTAGTTGACAGGCACAAGCTATGGGGAACCCAAATCTTGCCAAGTAGTAGAAGACATGATGCTAACAAACGCACCTTCATCTAATATAGTGCCAGGCACTACCATATTATAGGCTTGTACTATGATCTGGAAAGGCACATAAGATGGGAGGCAGAAAGCAGTCAAGTGACTCCAATCGAAAGAAACGACAAAACTACTTGGTAGGGGCATCATATGATTTCCCCCATGCTCTGCAAGAATAGAAGAAGGAATCTCTTGAACAACCGAGATGGGAGGGTCACGCTTCGATTCATGAGAAGCTGAGGAGACAAGAAGAACGTGAATAGTATGATCACCACTCTCTCCTGGAATAGAGTTAGAAACTAGTGGTGGAACCAAGTCGACACTCTTTTTGACCAATGGTTGGTCGAAAACAGGCACAAGAGAGTAACGATCAGGAAGAGCAGGATGGGTAAGAGACGAATCCAAGTCAATCTCTTTACCAACCAGGAGAGGGTCAGAAGAAAGCCTGTGATAACCAACAGGAAGTTGGGGTAGAGGAGCTGCAAGGTTTTCCAAAACTTTGGAAGCTTTATCCATAAGAGGACAAAGGTGAAGAAGATGCTATCCCTCACATAACCTACAGGGGAATCTAATCTTTCCCTTCTTCTTACCATCATTAGCTGAAGGCATAGCATCGAGATGATCTCCAGAGGTCAACAGGGATGGTTAGTTCAGGTCTTGAGACCATACCTCTAAGACTCTGGTAATGCCAGGACAGTCTCAAAGGAGATGGTCACCCTTACATAGCCTGCAAGGGAATTTTACCTTCTGCGAAGGATCAGAAGGTTTGTGTACAGGAGGTGCATCTGGAGTAACAGCCACACAGTTGGCCTCTTGCTTATCTAACTTCTTCTTCTTCATCTTCTTGTTCTTCTTCTTAGCCTCCTGGTTACTAGATTTGAGACTTTCACCAAGTGAAGTAGAAGAGGAGGGTGAAGAAATAGGGGAAGAAGCCGAGGGGTCAATCACAGAATCATTGTGACGTGATTCGAAGGAAGGAGACAATTAGACAGTAGTCGACGCACTCGAGACCACCAAAGTCAAAAATAACCAGATAAGTAAACCAATGGTTAACCTAGGGAGGGACAATGTTGCCATATAAGGAGCACCAGCATTTCCAAAAGAAGGAAAAAGACTATGATTCCAATCCGAGGGGAATGCTTGACTGGTAGACTCTAGAAATGTTGCCATTGGAGTTGAATTTTAGAGAAACACTAAGGAAGATAACTTTAACAAGGAATATTTCATGGGTAGTTAATTGTAAGACATGAAACAAAACTTTTCCTTTTCGTATTTTAAGAGTCGAGAAAAGGAAGAAAGGTGACTCTAGTCACTTTCGGAATTAACGAGCTCAAAAGGACAAGTGCTCGATGATCTTTTCAAATTTAAAGAGTTAGTAAAGATCAAAAATGACTACTCAGGATGACCTAAGTAAAGGATTACCAGGTGAACGTGAACTACAAAATATCTCCCGGCGAGGCGAGAAGTACGGGCAGGCAATCTCCCCGAATGTTGTGTTCAGTGCATCATGTTTACAAGGCGACAGACTCAGCTTCCAACGGATAAAGGATTGCAAACCTAGTGGGGTATCCCTTTATATACACGATGGTATGGGGAGCACAAGTCCATACTAACATTGTCTAGTGCTGAAGCTAATGACAGCTGCTAGGTTTAAAGATGTCGGAACACGTCTCTAGCCTAGACCGTCTAAATGTGAGCATTAAGTTTCAATGCTTCATTAGGTTAATTCAATAAATTTTAACGGTTGATCTTGAATTAGGTTTCAATTTCAAGGCCCTACCGTTTTCATATGACAAAACTCCTACATGTAGCTATATGAGAAAAAAAGATCTTTGTCTTCAATGAAATTTATCACTAATTGAGAGCTAGAGAACACAAAATTAATGCAACAATTGAAGAATGAAATATTTCACTAATAAATCTCCTAAATGCAATTAATCTTCCTATAACAACATAAGAAGTTTGATTTCATTTCCAATGCTTATGATGATGCAATTCTAGCTTCTCAATAACGCTACTAATGCAATATTTTCACTTAAGTAAGCTAGAATGATGTTCTCTTTTTCATAAAATGAAAAATGAATCTTTCACATAAAGCACTTTAAATGAAAATTTTCACAATTCCGAACAAACAAACATCAATCAAATCCAAAGCATTATAAATGAAACTAAAAACAACTTCTTCTCTTAATCGAACAAACCAAACACATAAATGCTTCATTGACAAACCAAGCAATGTAATCTATGCTTGGAAAGAGAAGAGAGAAACTCGAAATAAGGGAAAAAAAACGAGGCTCTTTCACTCATTCAATTGAAAACAAATCATCCTAGTCACTTATGGGTGGAAGAAGAGAGTCTGAGGGTTAAGACACACTCGCACTAGAATGGGAGAAATTCTTATTTTTCTTAACTCAGAGACCGGAGCGACTGTTGGGACAAAAGTAGTGTCGATCAGCACGACTGACTTGTACTACAACTAGCGTTGATGGCCTGATCGGCGTGACTTTTTGGCCAAAAATTCACACCAATCAAGGGATTCAAAGAAAAAATAACAAAGAACTTCACACAGGGCCAGACTTAACACATCAAAAGGTGGGCTAAAATAAGAAAGCTAAATGAAGCTTTCCAGTCAAGGAGAAAATAGTCTAAAAGGCTAACGGGGTCCAAATCACAAGAGTAGAACACACTAGCCAAGATTGGGTTCGAACATTAATCTTCACTTACAGGCATCGGTGTGACTTCCTAACTAACAATAAGTGCCAGAGGCTGGTCGGCACGACTGTTTCTCAGCCACTCGCGCTGATCGGCACGAGTATTAATGGATTAAGCACGTTGATTGAGGGAGCCAAGAAAAAAATAAAAATAAAAAATAAAACAAGGACCAAATCTGCTACTATGAATTTCAGACTCAGGCCAGTAAGCAGGAGAAAAGAAACAGAACCAAAGGGAAAAGTGGAACTAGAAAATTTCCCATGAAATCATGAAATCCAAGACAAACAAAAGGATTGGGTTCCCCAGTGGAGTCGCCAATTTGTGGTGAAGTAAAATTATAAGTGTAGACACAAACAAATTCCTCTATCCTGATAATGGGTCTAGCCACAACAGAGACATTCAATGGAAGATTTCCTTAGGTTATAATCAATCAAGAGGGCCTACCTCTTGGTCCGCTTATCCTGCTTGATGATGTCCTATCTTTCTCGCTCCAGTTATCGCTCGCTTCCTTCTTCAAGCACCTGAAACAAGTAAACAACAACAGACAACAAATATAATAATAGACAAATTGAAATTCAACCTACTTAACAAGTCAAGAAACATTAATCCATGAATATGTAATATTACAAAACATGTAGGAAATCAATCGATAGTTGCATATATTAATATCAAAAAGATTACAACCATTCGTCTTGACGTTGCAGTCTTCCTCTGACAAGACCAGGTTCCCACACACTTCTGCTAGCATTCCATGATGGCTTCAAACAAGAATAGTTTTAAAGCTCTTCCCTTTAGGCTTCACTCCAAACCAAATCACACTTCTCCCTCACACAACTCGATAGCTACAACTAGTAATAGCTTGCTTGTCTACTCCAAACCAAAATAGTATCAATACTCAACCAAAACTATGACCGCAACTAGTTTGTGCTTGGGAAGAAAGGAGGTTTATATAGGAAATATGGATGGGAGATGGATCCTCTTCTCATGGGAGAATGACTTATCCCTTGAGGTAGTTCCATTATTATAGGGAAAAGGAGCCCAAACTGTCATCCTCGACCCCATTCTTCCAAACCATTTACCAGACTTCCGTTACAAAGCTTCTAGAGCTGGAAGATTCGGCTCTAATTTAAAAAACTTTCCATAATAGGACCAATGCAACTTGAACACAGCTCAATTGATCCGGTCAGCACGAGGAGTAGTGTCATTAGCGCCAGTCTTGTAAACTGGGCAAAACAGAAGTTTTAGGGGAAATAGTGCAAAAGGGAATTTATTTGCTCATGAAGAGGGACACAATGGGAGTTTCTTCATGAAGGCAAAGAATGTGGGGTTCACTTTAGAGGTCCTCCAGGATCAAGGAACGGGGAGCATAGGGACAGTGAAAAAATGATGTGTAACAGCGTGTCACCTTTTATGAGCCAACTTGACAATTATATGACTATTTCTTCATCGTTTGTTGGTAGTCTTCTTCTTTGGAGGATGATGCTTTTCTCGGAGGGATACTTGACACTAGGTCAACCCATATTCATGCTCAAGAGGAGCTCTTTAACATGACTTTGATTATTTGACTTTTCTAGACCTATGGAATGAACAGAAAACTCATTCGAATAATTTACAAAAATAATATTTCTTTTTCTTGACAAGTACAAAGATTAAAGTTACATTTACAAATACCGAACCTAGTTACACTTTTCTTCAACACTCCCTCTTAACTAGGGAGGTATTTACAATGGTACTCGTTCATTCTCAATCTGAAGAATTTATCATAAGAAGAATCGAATTGGTAACCCATATGTAAAGCATCATCGTAACCAACATTGTTTATGGAAAGGTGTTGACTAACAGCTCTATCTCTCATAAGATCATAGCACAATGTTTATGAGACCAATGATTTATAGACACCTTTATCATTGTCTCTCAAGGTACATACCCACTTGGGTGTTCACTAAGTATGAACTTCTAGGAATATTCTTATATTGGGTTTCGAACCCTCAAAGAATATTGGTCCTCTTGCTTACTCTTGTCTTAGATGCCCTACACATCCTCAAAGAGCATTGGATGACAGATGATTACCCAATCCTCCATTATTTCTTCCCAAGTGAAGACAATAATGTTGTGTATATCATGTGTCTTAATTTCTATTCATGGTCTTCACCTAGACTAATGGTTGTTAGTCATAGTCTAGTGCATGACACATGAAATAGAAAAACACAATTGTCACTCCTTTGTAATCATGAGTGATCTGATTCAAGCTCCCTCTTAATTAGGGACCTGTCAAAGCTCCCTCTTAGCTAGGGACTCTTCTATACATCAACAACTTCTTCTTCATGGGTCCTTCAGTTTCTTGGTCAGCTTCTCTCCTTGATGTCATGAAAGTTAGTTGAGCTTCTTTCTTGTAGGGAAACAGTCATTGATCACTTTCCTCCTTAGTTCATCATGTCATTCCTTTCTTCATGGAAAGTGGCCTTCTTCATATCTGGAACCTTCATCATATGAATACTTATTTCTCATCATGCTTCTTCCATTCATCTCACGAATGTTAGTTGTACTTGTAAGTACCCCTTCATCAACTTCTCCAGATACTATTCAAGAAATCAAATATATCATTAAATAAAATTGTGCCTTGTTAGGTGGCTCTTCATCATGACATCTTTATGTTGGTATCAAAATCCTACATTCATGTTAACACATCTCCCGAAGATATCCATAGTCAAGGGTCTACATATTTTCTATCAGAGTCTTCATATCTTTCTAGGATATTTTTTAGTCAAGTCTTCTTAATCTTTTTGGATGTTGATTGCCTTCGTCAGGGTTTCATATCTCACAATCTCTTCCTTCCTTACATATTCCCATGTGTCTTTTAGAGTTTTATAATCAGAGTTATGTAATTTTAGTCAACCACCTCATATTTCATATGAGGACATATTATGTTTATTTCATCTAGTGTGACTTATGTCTTTTTGTATCCTTTCAAAGGAGGATATCATTTTCCTTTAATCGTGCTTTTCAAGATAGAAGTAGTGATCTGCAACCATGTGACATGACATTATAAAACTTAAACACAAGTATACATACCTCATTTTTACCTTTAGGTTGTCCAGGCTTCTTTCAACAGCGTCCTTGATTGAAATATTTTCAACCCCTTGAACTTCTCTTACGTCATCACATCATTATTCATGACCTCCACAGGCTAGATTTTTTATTGAAACACTTGCTTCATCCCTCGATCAGTGAATCTTCTAGTGAAGATTCAATCAGAGAATCTTGAGGATCTTAAAGATCCCTATTCAACAAATGTTTCCCTTTTATTGCATGATGAGAATTCTTTAACTGTTTGAGTTCTATAAAGTTGTTGCCTACAACTTGCCTTCTTTCATAGAAACCCTAAGTTGTTGACAGAGGTATCTTACTTATCTTCGTGATCATAGTCACCCTTGTGATGATGTCACGAGATCTTGTTTCTAATACTTTCAAATCCTACAATATATTGTAGTCACATTCTATGTAGGATCTAGGAGCCCCAAAAGAGACTTATAGAGAGACTAATTCAATGAATTCCACTCCCTCTTCCCATGGGCTTTCATCCTATCCAATGTCATGAATGTTGAAGTTTCTAACTCTAATAGTTAGAAACCCTCCATGCACTTCATTGATTTATTCCTACCTACTTGTTCTATTACTTAACAAGTTATTTACCATGTAAATACTAAAAATAAATACAAGTTCATTCTCAACAAATTACAGATCATCAGCTAAAGGAAATAGAAACAAGCACACAAATGACACCATTATTTTTGGACTAATGTCCCTAGAAAAACCCAATGCAGGAAAACCAATGCAGCTATCTGAGGGTTTTATTATTAAGTAGTTATTTTCTGAGTACACGGGGTGCCAAACTAGCTAACCTAACAGAGATAAAAAATCTGGCAGCAATACCTCTCTTCAAAAACAGGTATTCAGAAAACCTGCTCCACGAAATCCCTCTCCAGCACAATCTGAAGCTCAGTGTCAGCCCTGCTAGCCTCTGCATCAGCCTGAAACCCTCTATGTCAGCCTATTGAGGCTCTGTGTAGTCTCTCTGGCTCTCTACATCACTCCTGCAACCTCTGCATGGATGACGCATGCCCTTCTTGCTATGTGATGTCTTTATTGCCTCTGCGTGGCTCCCTCTGGCTCTACATCTGCCTCTCTCTGCTTCTGCGCTGGTCTCTCAACATTGTCCCTGGCTCTCACTGCCCCTTGCTACAACTGATCACTGATTCTATCTCTCTTAGCAAACCCTGCTCTAGAGAATAGAATGGTTGATCACTCTGGTGTGTTCTCCAAGTGACCCTTAAGCCTCCTCTTATACTTTTCTCTTTGACAAATCAACGGCCAAGATTAAGTCCCTAATCGACGGATAAGGTTAGATCTAGCTTTATCCATGTATTTTGGACCATTCTAACACAGTGTTATATTAATTCACATAATATTTTAATTTCCCTAAGTTTAGACTTAGGGACTCCATTAAAAATATTAATTATTTTAATATCTCCCTAACTGTTTAGAATCTTCTCAAACCCTTTCTAGGTATTGGAGATCTCATGTGCCCTAACCTCTCCACCAAATTTCATGGCTAGAGCACATCTGATGCTACCCCAAATCAACACTCCCTCTTAGCGAGGATTGTGCTCTAGCAATACTCCTCATTGAGTATTACCTTGATCATCTGGCATCAGTCCCTGTGTTGATGCTAGGCCTGCTACCCAACATCCTCTACACTACTACATCCTGTACTACTACACATAGCTCTGCCACTTCCATTGCTGCATTTGTACGACAGCTCCCTCTACATCCGTGTTGCTTTCCATGACCCTGCCACTGCCATTGTTGCGTCTGCATTGCATCTCCTCTCATCATGTTGCATCGTGCTACCCATAGCACTACCACTACTAATCGATGCACTACAACTCAGTTACTGATAAGTAAGTAACTAATCTCCCAACTCTGACATCTTTGTCAAGCTAGAGTACTCCTGATTCTGAAGCTTCCTCTACCGCTGACAAGTGCTCCCTCTCTAACCTCTGCGCTACTACAACAACTCCCTGCATCTCGCACTTGCACACCTCTCTATGCCATCCTGCACTAGTGCAACACTCCCATGCCTCTCGCACTGTTGCAGCCTGCTAGCCTTGCGTTGTCCTAGGAATTCTGCATTATAGCTCTCTTTGTCGCTTCATCCGCATCCATCTCTACCCACATCTGCCAGTCCTGCTACTCCTCTTCGAGGCTCTCGTATCATGGTCTAATCTAAGAGGCTAGGTACCTCTAGGATCCTTCCCCTCATCTCCTGTAGTCCATCTGACTACAGCTCGATGTCTCCCCACTTCCACTCAAGTGGCGTGTGTGCACTTATGGCACATTCATCATCTATCTCAACTTCCTTCTCTACCCTTGCTGGTGCTACCTTGGTCTCGGAGGCCTCTCCCTTGTTCTTCTTCCTTGGACACTAGGTTGCATAATGACCCAGCTCCGCACAGTCGAAGCATTTAACCTTGGAGAGGTCCTTCTTCTTACGTTTCTCTAGATGCTAGGCAACATCCTCCTCCTGCTCCTTCTTGACTCTGATCCCCTTGTTACTTCTTCCCACCTTCCTTAGCCTTATGATCTCTTTTTGGTGAAGAGGCACCCACATTTCCTCCCAATGTGGAAGGGACGCTCTGCCCAGTATACTCTGAACAAATACCTCCCAGTCTTCTGAGACTGCGTTCAGGGCTATTCTCATCATCAATTACTGATCTGGTGTGGCCCCTATGGAAGTCAATTGATCCAGATCTCATTTAGTCGGTCGAGGAAGGTGTCGATCAGTTCTTCCTTATTCAACTGGTATGACCACAGCTAATTTTCTAGTAACATCCTTCTCTACACAAAATTATGCTGGTACAATTTCTTTAGGTCCTCCCACATCTCATTTGTCGTTTCCTTCTCGACAATTTGTGGTACTACATGGTCCTTGACCCCGTCAAGGATGATGCTCTTGGCCCTTGCCATTTCCTCCTTGTGTTTGTCATTATCAGTTGGGTCAACTAGGATCGTTATCGTCCTTAAGGTGAAGTGCTTGACATGATTTTTGTCAAGTATGGATAAGATTATGGCCTTCCAGACTGCAAAGTTTGAGGCTCCGTCCAATCTGTCTTAGTCTCTTACTCTATGTAGTGCCATGTTTCTCTTTTACTTACCTCCTAAAATTTCTTTATGTTACTCCCTCTGATCCTTGATTCCCTCCCGGAAACCCTTCTATTGATGTCGAGATTCCCCCTACTCTGACCATCTGTGTAACTGCACCACTGATCCGAATTTCTCAGCTAGAAACCCTTGGTAGCAACTCCCTCCTCCTTGGCCTTGCCCTGGTAGGTATTTTTCTGACTACAGTACCCCACTAGCTCCACTCTGCAACTTACCCACAGCCTCCTAAACCCTAGCAACCTGAACGTGAGATCTCCTAGGCTCTGCGAAGTCCTGGCAGCAGCAACCTAGCTCCCTCAACCAATTGCATCGACCCTCCTGGCCTCTGTGTGGCTTTACGTGAGCCTGTCTTTGCCTCTTTCAGCCTCTACGCAGCCTCTTATTGGCTCTAACTTGATGACGCACGCACTATGTTGCACCTTCCTTGCTGATTTGCTGCTAGGAACAAGTTCTATCACTCGGGACAGTTGTTTTCTGCTGTTGTTGCTCTACTATACTAATGTCCTCAGTTCTCCTGTGATCTGCAACCACACTATGATACCATGTGGAAGTTTCTAAGTCTAACAGTTAAAACCCTCCATGCACTTTACTAATTTATTCCTACCCACTTGTTTTGTTACTTAACAAGTTATTTACCAGGTAAATACTAAAAATAAATACAATTGCTTGCTCAACATATTACCAATCAACAACTAAATGAAACATAAACAAGCACACAAATGACACCGTTATTTTTGGACCAATGTCCCCAAAAAAACCCAATGCGGGAAAACCAATGTAGCTATATTAGGGTTTTATTATTAAGTAGTTCTTTTATGAGTACACTGGGTGCCAAACTAGCTAACCTAACAAAGATAAAAAATCTAGCAATAATACCTCTCTTCGGAAATAGGTATTCGTAAAACCTGCTCCACAAAATCCCTCTCCAGCAAAATGTGAAGCTCAGTGTCAGCCCTGATGGCCTCTGCATTAGCCTGAAACCCTCTGCGTTAGCCTACTAAGGCTTTGCGCAGCCTCTTTGGCTCTCTGCGTCACTCCTGCAGCCTCTGCGTGGATGATGCAGGCCCTTCTGGCTCTGCGTAGTCTCTGTTGCCTCTGTGTGGCTCCCTCTGGCTCTGCATCTGCCTCTCTTTGCTTCTGCACTAGTCTCTCGGCACTATCCCTACCTCTTTGCCTCATACTCACTGCCCCTTGCTACAACTGATCACTGATTCTATCTCTCTTAGCAAACCCCGCTCTAGAGAATAGAATGACTGATCACTCTAGT
The DNA here is from genome assembly GCA_000404065.3 of Pinus taeda. Taxonomy (NCBI): domain Eukaryota; kingdom Viridiplantae; phylum Streptophyta; class Pinopsida; order Pinales; family Pinaceae; genus Pinus; species Pinus taeda. Next base: position 66,389 of record APFE030984387.1, read on the forward strand.
GTGTTGTCCAAGTGACCCTCAAGCCTCCTCTTATACTTTTCTCGTTGACAAATCAACAGCCGAGATTAAGTCCCTAATCGATGGCTAAGATTATATCTAGCTTGATCCATGTCTTTTGGACCATTCTAACACAGCTTTATATTAATTCACATTAATATTTTAATTTCCCTAAGTTTAGACTTAGGGACTCCATTAAAAATATTAATTATTTTAATATCTCCCTAACTGTTTAGAATCTACCCAAACCCTTTCTGGGTATTGGAGATCTCATGTGCCCTAACCTCTCCACCAAATTTTCTGGCTAGAGCACATGTGATGCTACCTCAATTCAGCAATGAATTTTCACATAATGTTCATAGTTTCTCTACCAGCTTTCCTAATGTCTACCTTTATGAATTCAAAGGAGACCTTGTTCAATGACTTCACTCATCTATTAGGACCATAACTTCATCATTATTTCATGCAAGGACCTTTTCATGAGGATTATGACTATCCTCTAGCATTTCCATTACCTTGCAAACCGAAGTCATTAAACCAAAAATTGATTAAACATGAGAGTTACTTACTTGGCATGTGAAGAGGAGATCTTCACCTTGATGCTTCCTTTGCTTGAGGTGTTAATGATGAACAATATCCTTTTACCAAAACTTCTTTGGAGACCTTATAGCATCATGACATTTGTGATCTTTTCATCATTAAAATTTCTTTGTGATATTGAGATCATCTTGACTTCTAATTCATCTTCAAGGTGTTTTTGACTCCTATACTTGACATGCTAGTGATACTTCCATCCCACAAGTGGACCTTATTACACTCAACATCAGCAAATTCATGCTTTGATCCAAGCATCATGCTATTGATATCGTGTTTATAGACCAGATTCGAAATTATGATAAGTATATTGATATTATACTCATACAGTGATGTCCATGAGTGTTGTTCATTTGAATTGTGCACTGTGTTGTGAGCCCGAACTTGTCACCGAATTCATCATTGTGTTTTTATTGAGATATTTATTAGAGATCTGCCTTTTAATATATCAATATCATGGTTATCTCTTCATTTTTTACTGAGATCATAACTTATGCACCAAGTTGTGTTTATCATGATTACATAGAAATATTTACCGAGGATGTGTCTATGATCACCAAACCTACCTTATTTTCTTGAGTTTTTGAGCACCAACAATACTTTGTTTGCCTGAGATTATAATTCATGTCGAGACAGGAATGTCTCCTTGTATAGAGGACTTGTATGGAATTACTAAAATGATTGCAATTACCCAAGATCCTTAATAACTAAGAATCATAAGTAGAATTGGTATCACGGTGATTATTTCCATCGAAACTTAGTGGTGTTGTAGGATGTTTGAGACCAGCATTCTTATGCCGAGGGATTACTAAGACAGGGATGTGTCAATACTTGTTAGTGTATCTCTCCATCATGAGCATGTAGTGACAACATTTCGTATGTTGTGGATTGCGATCCTAGCACGGTGATTGTATTGATGCCAAGACTGTACAGAAATCATAAGAGTGCTGGGACAGGGTATTCTCCTCTTTTACCAAAACAGAGTATCCATCAAGTTCATATACTGTGGTATTATACTTTGTTGTTCTCATCAATACTGATGAGGAGTTTGAACATGTCACTATTATGTGTCACTAAGAGCCTGTACCATCCGATTAGAGTGATCCAAAATTCTGTTTGTAGATTTCATGATGTAGACTTGTTCTTTCAATGTCTCTTTTTTGCCCTTCCTGAGACTGTAACCATAATTCTGATACCATATTGAAGAATCTAGGGAACAGGGTTAATGAGATTCTTCTTTACATGATAATTATTAATGCTTATCTTGTTAACATTAGTGTGTCTTATTTTATTCATCAAATAGCTACCATAGCAAAAAGACAAGAACACAATAAGTTTGGATTCTACCAGGGCCAAAACCTCTCTTTCTTGGAGAGGGAAACCCACATAAAATTCTTCTTATATAGATTCCAATTGATGAACACCAAGACCATGAACCTTGACAAACTGAGCCACTCCAAGACTAAGCCACCAATCCTCTTCTTCATACTATTGATATCATCATTGTCACTACACCACTAAGACATCCATTAATGCTGCAACATCACTAAGATATTCATGAGAGCAAGACTATTGCACCATATCTCTATCTTTACTTAGTTATTTACTGATTACCAAGATCATCATTATGTAGATGAGGTTTCTATGATGAGACATGTATATAAATATATACATGTGACTGTTGCATCGAAGTCCTCATGTTAATCCTTCATGCCTATGACGACACCTTGATGTACATTGAGATCCTTCCTTTATGTTGAGCTTGTGATCATTCTTGTTACCATGACTATGACAACATAGAGAACTTCACCGAGTATGTGACTATGTTCAGATATTATCCTTGTCTTTGTCATGTTCTTCATACACTACTGTGATATTTATGTCGAGAGTGTGTATTCTTATAATCTGCATCCGACAACCATAGACCCTTTCCTCAACTGAGATTCTATAATAAAGTCTTCCTCCAAGATTCTTGTAACCTTTAACTTGATCGAGATTTATTAGAGGAATGTGAGGGTATTCACTGTGGTTATCATCAATACTTCCTTCTCCAAAGTCACAGAGTAATGCGAGATTATTTAGATTGTGATTACTCATTGTAATCATCACCGAAAACTTCAGAGACATCCGAGTTCTATCTGCCTATAATGTGGATACTTTCCACGCGTATATATAGTAGTCACTCTCCATAAATAAGTCGACATGACTATTGAACCAGTGTGTCGCCTTTTATGAGCCGACATGATTACTGAACCAGTGTGTCACCTTTTATGAGTCGACTTGACAGTTATATGACTATTTCTTCATCGTTTCCTAGCAGCCTTCTTCTTTGGAGGATGGTGTTTTCCTTGGAGCACTAATTAACACTAGGTTGACCCATATTCATGCTCAATAACATCTCTTTAACATGACTTTTATTCTTTTACTTTTCTATACCTATGGAATGAGCATTTAAACTCATTCGAATAATTTACAAAAATAATATTTCTTTTTCTTGACAAGTACAAAGATTAAAGCTACATTTACAAATACCAAACCTAGTTACACTTTTCTTCAACAAGTTGGAGTGGCTTAAGCCATGATCATAAAATCATAATTGGGGGTAATTATTCATCTATACTAAGTCATAATTGTAGTGGGGATAAAAATTGATGAAGGAAAGTGGTGTTATAGGTTTGCTACAAGAAGGGACAAATTTGCCACAGGAGAAGACAGAATTGCTACAAGAGGAGATAACTCACCAGGATGGGACAAATTTTGTTATTGATCAATGTTTCTTAGGTCTCCATTCAAAGTGAAATCACTCCAAAATACCATTTTTCACATGTGTTAAAACATAGCAGAAAATTACTAGTCTAAAATATGGAAATTCGAGAACTAGTGAACTAGTTAACCTATCAAACGCCTAACATAATCAAGTGTAAATGAAATAGGGTAAAAAAAATTATTAAATTTAATTTTTTAATGATCTAATTTAAGTGGAATAAACTCAAATGAAGCTCATTATCATGTTCTAAAAATTAGAAGTAAATTACTACTATTTGCTACAAGGGACTTCAAGAAATTTTAGATTTGTGAATATAAACTAATCCAAGTAGCTCAATGATTTCTATGAACTTCCAAATTTGTTTAAAGGATGAAATCATGCTTGCAAATATTTATAACCTTCAAAATAACTCACTTCAACCATTTAACCCAATCCTACATCAAAAGAGGCATCAATAATGAATGCAGAAATAGGAAAAACAAGATAAGAGATGCATGTGAATCAAAAGTGAAAAGAAGAAAAGAAAATTATACAAAAGGGCTCTAAGTCTCCTGGCATGGCCAAGTCCAAGGAAAATTAGAGTCCTATGAATTATACCAAGATTTAGAATCTTAAAATGGCACCAAACTTCATTATTTGAATCAATCCAATTACATCCCTGCTAGAAATGAAAGTGGCGCTGCAAAAAGACAAGTTTTCTCCACAAGAAGACTAAAAACTACATGCCCTAGAGGCAAATTCGAATTGGTACTTATAAAAAATTATGAGGAAGCATTCTCCTTGAAAGAAGGAAGCTTTCCCCTCCAAAATCCCTCAAATAGTGGATCTGGTTCCCAACACTAGGAATCTCCATTAAATGACAAGGAACACAGTCCTAGATTTTCTCAATCATTAGAGCTCCAGAATTTGTGCAATAATTGAATAATATACTCTTAATTTATTATACAATATTTATCCTCCTATAGTAGGGAGAAAGTCTCTAGATTATCTCCTCCTCCAAATATTCATAATATGCCCAATATTCTCACAATATTCTTCAAAATAAATAATTTTAGGCACAAATATGAAATTATCCATAAACCTTCCTAATGAACATATTAAAGTTAAAAATATGTCAACTAATGCAAAAAGATACGTTTAATGTGTTGAAGGATGGTTATATGGGCCTTAATTTATGTCTAATTTGGAGGCCCATCAATGTACTCAACCCCCCTAGTGCTCATAGTGAGATGGGATATAAAAACTTGGAATTAGATTCTCACTAAGCACAATACTATTAAACAATTACTCACTTGTGTGGCAGTCATGCTGGGAATTGAATCCAAAAATATTGTGCGTGGTTGTATAATTTTTTTGTTCCTTTCCTTCATATATATTTTCCTTCTCATTCTTCTTTTTACCTTTAGGCCTTATTGATCCCTTAGGTATTTTCCATGTAACATCATCTAATTGGATAGGAGGGTTGGCCCCTCTTTATGCTAAACCTTGCACTCCTTTACCATGGGTTCTATCTTCGTTGCAGATATCAAAATTCATCAATAGTCAAGATCCATGTGTGTTAAAAGTACCCCCTCACCTGCTCAATCTTTGAAGGAACAATTTTATAACTCAAACCAATCAATGGGTGCTAAGTGTTTTTCTTACTCATTGGTCTCAAAGGTGCTAAATCCTTAACTATTAAGTGGTAGGTTAAATCATAGCAATAGCTAGTGAAATTTTTCTGACGACCACAATTGTTTGGGTCAAAAGGCCCTATTCCATTGGGGATGGTACATTATGGCTTACAATAATCAAGGTGTGCTAGGTGTCCCATCGATATCAGTGCCAAAGATGATAACACCCAATCTATTCTATAGAAGGGCAAGCCTCGGTTATTCATCACAAATTAATCAAATGATTGAGAGCTTCGTGGGTTGCAATATCTCCATTGTATTGGAGCACAATTTATAAACTCGCACCAAGAAGAGCATGCCATATGTCCCTTCTTTAGTGCATCAAAGTAACTTTTATGTCATGAGGACACATTCAATGTAGATATTCTCCTATCAATGGTGTGCTTTAACGTCAAGCCTAACAAACCCCTTTTCTAAGTACCACAGATCTATCATCAAGAACCTTACCAATTTTCGATCTAAATATGATTGAAAACTCACATTATTGGGAAGGGGTCTTGTGTCTCCCTTCCACATCACTATAAGGTCTAAGTTGGTGATCATGGATTCTATTCTCTATCATCAGTGTTACCTTATCAATGGCCCATATTTGCATTCACCCCAATTTTTATAACATCAAGACTTACCTCTCTTAGGCTACATGGATAATCTCCATCAATGATCTCCAGTTATGGCCCACACCAATTATGCCTTTCTAGGGATTTCTATGGCATGAATCTTTTCTATATTAACTGAACGACTACTACAAATTGGGTTAAAATTGATTTTCATTCTATGATTTGGTCAATAATACAAATCCTTACAACTTGATAAGGCCCTTCCTCTCATGTTTACCCTACAGAGTAGTGAAAGTGGGTAAATGCGGTAGGGGTGGTTACAAGATCAATGAAACAAGACACAAAATGTACGTTGTTAACGAGGGCCAAAACCTCTCCTCTTGAGAGGAAAACCCACAAGAATTCTTATTTTCTTATAGAATGTTTAGATGAAAAATTCCAAGACCTATGACCCTGGAAAAAGACTCCTTCAAGACCAAGTCAACCTCTCCTTTGATCAAATTGTTCTTCACAAAGTCAACGCTAGGCAAACTTGCTTCAACACTTCCAAATTTCTGCTTCACTTCAAAATTCAGCTACTATTATGGGTCTGCAACTTTTGGCCTTTTTGGTAGCAGTTGATTTTCATGTGTGAATTGTTTACGGAAAAATTAGGATACTTCTCTCCTTCTCTTTTCTTGTATTTCTCTCCTTATGAATTCAGATTGCAAGTGTAATCCTTTTTTATGCTAGATTTCAACTTTTTTTTGAGTTCTGCAATTTATTACTTCAGCAACCCTAGCTATAGTTTACATGTGTGAGAGATATAGGCCCAAAAATAAACTTTTCAACTTTGACTTTTCTCCTTCTTGAAATCTTCTCTTATTTTCTCCTTCTAGGTCTCTTTCTTTCTCCTTAATCGAACTTCTTTTGAGCTTGACGGATGATCTCAAATGTGGTTGACTTCCTTGTATATATACCCTTCCCTTGGAGCTGAATTATTGTCATGAGGATGATTTTTCCCTCTTTGTAGGCTGACTTGTTGACTGCATGTTGACAAGGTCTTGGAGGGTCTTTTATGACAATTTTGACTTGCATAAAATTTCTTTGACATGGTACAATAAGCCCAAAAGGGTATTATACATATTTAATGACTTAATTAACTTCTTGACTCAATAAAAAAACCTAGAAGCACTCAATGGTTGCTTGACCTACAAACAAAAATAACCTTGAGCATGAAACCCATGCTTCAAATAATAATAATAATTATTATTTTTCACTTTTCAACAAATACAACAAATCATGATTACATTAAACATTATGAAGACTGAACCTAGTTACATTTTCCAACAGATGGAAGGAATAATTACCCTATAGTAACCTCATTGACCTTGGTTGGAGTTTTCTTTCTCAAGGAATGTCTCAAAAGGAGGTTGGTTTAGGCTTTCTGAAGCAACTTCAAGGGTCGAAGTTATAAGTTGAAGAAGCAATACTAAAGTTGGGAGGTCGAAGTTACAATTTGAAGTTGGTTGGTGGTAGATCAAGGAAATACTTGATGGAAGGGATGACTTGGTACTTGGATAAGGACTTGGAATAAGATTGGGTCTCTGTTGTCTCATTGGAAGAAGATTCTATAAGAAAAGTTGAGTTTACAATGTTTTCCCCTTGAAGGGATTTTGTCTTGGCTCAGAGCCTAATTTTTGTGTCCTCTATTGTTATTGTATCATTCTTGATATTGGTTTGATGAAAAGGTCTAACTAAAGAACTAAAGAAGATTAACAAGTTCACAAGCAAATATTTAGGTTAAGGAAAATTGAATAATAAGCTACCAAACTTTGAATTTTCCAACAAAAGGTTGTATTGTAATTCATTTTATTTCATATTTGTAACAAGTGTATGCATGAATTCTTGAGTGTAAAGAACAATTGGTATCATTGTTTATCAATTGTTATAGCCCTTTACTACCATTATTTAGCTTTGTAACTTCATTGTTTATTATTTGGTAATGGTATGTTAAGTGATTCTCGCATTAGAAGGAACAACCACTTGTATGCATAAGGAAACTTGAGCCAAGAAGAGTTTATCGATCAAGTTTTCAACAATTGGTATCAATCAATTGGTTCATTGAACATTAGCCTTAGAAGAGTTGATGATGATTGTAGTTCAAGCACATGTTCAGGGGGAGCATGTTCAACAAGAGAAATAAGATTATTGGCATGGTTGATAATGATTTCACATTAGTTGCAGGTGCCACAATTAAGAGCAACAGAATAATTGTTGACTTCCAATGTCTATTTTGTAGATGTGTTATAGTTGATTTTGTTGTTAGGAAACAATTTGTTAGTGTCGGCATGGTGTCCAAGCGAGGTTTGGTCATCCTTTTCCATTGATGTCAAAGGGTGAGAATGAGACCAGCCACTTGTGGAGAATGAGACTAGCTAGAGGAGATTGCAGATCAGTAAAGAAGATTAGATTGGTGGTGTGGTTGTAGATTTCCATCAATGCCAAAAGGGGAGATTGTTGGTAGAATGGTGTTGGAATTGATGTCAACAATTGATTCAGCTATGTGTTGGCATTGATGTCAATAATTGTAGGAGTGTTTGTGCATGATCTTTATGTATATCTGATGTTCTGGAGGTGTACAGGTGTTGGAATCATGTGTGTAGGTGACTTAAATCAACAAAAACAAATATGGGTGGAACATATTGTAAATGTCTAAAGTTTTCAATCCATTCACGACTCTTGTGTGAGCAAATCATGTACACATGTAATGACATGAAGAAAATTCATGTACACAACCATGCACATGAAAAATAAAATACCATGGGATTTACTAGGGTATTTTCCCAAGGTATTTGGACGAAAAAAGTCGTTTTGATATGGTCACGCTTAATCACTTTGATTAGCTCTCCAAAACGAAGTGGTTTGCAATTAATGAGTAATGATTTGGTCTGATTTGATCATTGGGCAAACTATTTTAAATGCCTATATCGTGGCCATTGCAGAGGCTGGATGAAGAGCAATTTTGTGTACCATTTTGTATACACTTGTTTTAATGTTTAGATCTATTATATACAATGAATGGAGCAGTAGAATGGTAGTCTAATTTCTTGATCTCGGAGCTACATGGAGTGATCATGGTAGCATTGTGTTGTTGATTCTATGTGAGTATGACAAAATGTAGTTGTTGTTGTTTTGGAGCCTGTGATAGAGCTACCAGAGGGTTTGATATGTGTTGTTGTAGAGGCTAATGTATTTGGGGATGTTGAAATATTTTTATACCATACATATGCTATATATGCCATGGGTCTCATTGTTGTAGTATTGTTTCTAATGCTCACATTGTATTGGCAGAGTCTTGATTTGTGTGGCTGAGTCTATATGATGCAGAGTATCCATATGTATGCCATGTATTTGTGAGGTTGGATTCCTTGTTGTGTATTTGGTGTTTTTATCATCATAAGCCCTATAATTTCCACATATTGGTTATATGTTTTTGTCAGCATTTGGTTATTGTTGAGATGTTGCTAGGGTTTGACATTGAATGCATATGATAAGCAGAGAGTGGTTTTCATGTTGTTGATTGTAAGAGTAGAGATTGGTTGTGTATTGCAGATAGGTTTTATATTCAAATGAGCAGAGATTTTAAGTGGCTCTAGTGTGAAAATAGATGAAACAAGGTCCACAATGTTTTGTGCAGAGGTTAGTGGGCCTAATCTGAAAATGTATGAATTGTGGTTCGCAAGGGTTTGAAGGTTGGGGCTTTTAATGGAAATTGGTGGCTTGCTAGCAAGTGGTGGCTTCCTTCAGGTTGTGGCCTGAAAATTTGGGAGTGGTGGATTCCCTCAAGCGGTGGCCTGAGAAACTATTAGTGGTTGGGGCCTGCATATAGTTGTGGAAGTGGTGGCCTAGAGAAAGTGGTTGCTTGCATGCATCGCAAGTCCAATATTGCACACTAGTGGTAGCCAATGAATGGTGCAAAAGAAGAATTATTATTAATAAGAAGAAGAAGACAAGGTGTCAGTGTTTTTTCTCCTAGAAGGGTTTTTGCCTAATATCTAGTGTCCTGGTGTGTTTTATGGTGTTTTCTCTCATGGTTTATTTGTTCATATGTATTTCTTCTCTTATGCATTGTTTATGATCGTGTTTATATCTTTTATTTATATGTTTCATGGTTGATTAATGAAATATTTAGCTGATGGTTTGCGAAGAATTGGTAAAAGGTTTAGTGATTTGAATATACATAAATATACACTTTTTGTGTGTAAGAAAAACACGTATATACGCATATTTCTTTAAGGAAAGTCACATATAATTTATGTGGGTGCAAAAAAAGTTAAAAGGAGTGATTGGTGATCCATATTGGACAACACTAGTTCACCCCATCTCAGATTTTGCGAAAACCCCAACAAAATCTTTGAGACCATCGTCACTCCCATTTTCTATGGAGTTGATTGTTGTAATAAGTAATAACAACACACAAATCAATAATAATAAGTAATAACAACACACAAATCAATAATAACAACTTTATTTTGTACTTCCTAAATTTTAAGGGAATTTTATTTTACGACAACGTTGACTAGGGATTAGTTGTTAGTTTGGTTTTTTCATCGGTGAAAGTGAGGACGTCACATTTAGGTGGATTCTCTCGATATCTTTAAAGATTCCCCATGTATGAGTAGTGTGTCCCTTAGAGAGATTATCTAGGAAATTTTATTAGATATTCTCTTAGATCGTTTTGTGCAGGTCAATAATTTTCTAGAATGTTTATCGTGGTTGGCAAAATTTACCATGAATTTTCTGAAAATAAAATGAGTGAGTCGTAACTCCTATTTATTTTTATTTACTTATATCCATCACTTTGTTGCTTGTGAAGCAACAAAGTGATGGCAAAGTTAGACTGCGATTTAAAGCCATATTTAGTCATCCAATGTGATTTTCCTCGTTAGCTACATAATTCTCTTTTCTTATCCTTTATTGTAATTCGGTTTTGAAGCTAACGAGAAATTTATCATTGCTCGTATAGATTTTATTGTGTGGGTTTTATAATTTTAGAGAGGAGAAAATTCATTTAAATTGCTCAATACATGGTTTGGAGAGGAGAAAAATCATTTATAATGTTTGATATTGGGTTCATCAGTTTGTTTGTTTATTTTGTTTTTATTTAATCTATTTATTTTAACTATAGGAATTGGTAGCCTTGAGGGTTAGCTAAATTGGTCGATCATCGCTAGGCACCTTTCTAATGGGAGATCACGAGGTCAATTCTCCTTGATGCCCTCAGGGTTAGGCTCTGCTAATAATTTGGCGAGATGTGATCTCTTCAAGCGGATCTACCCTATATTTCATTGAAAAATAAAAACTAGAGGAATTGGAAACTGGATTAGTCTCGTACTCGTGTCATACATAATCGATTCTAGCTACTACCACTATACCTTTAGGGACGTCGACCTGTCCTCCTCTCCATAGATCAGGCTACTCTGGGGGATTTGAACCATGGATCTCTTAGTTTACACAATACTTCATATCATGACTATTGTTAATTGAGATGCACCTAGAGGGATAAATTTTAAATTCATAAATGCTTTGTCTTTTTCCTTGGCTATCGTTGTGTGTGTGTGTGTTTTTTTTTCAAAAATAAATATTTGTATTGGTGTTTAGAGAGTGTTTCTCTTTCAAATTTAGTTTAAGGCTTTGGGAATGAAATATACCTATGATAAATTGCAAATTAACATGATATTAGAGGTACCTTTATGAAATCTACCTTTTAGTGAATGGTGAAGGAAATTACCTGTAAAAGGGAGTGATTTTCAAGTAGAATTTCATGGAATGTGAAGCCATTAAGTTCATTTGAGAGGAACAATTCATGTGAAAGGCTCAAGTAACTTGTGAGTGATTTGTTTTGAATCCCTAAGAAGGACTCATTTAACTTGTGAAGGTTTTTTTTTATTTTTTTATTCGTTGAACTAATTTTTTACAAGTTGTGATCCAAGACTAGGTATGGCAAACACCAACATGTCAAGTGTTAAGGAGTGTGATCGATTAGAGGGTGCCTCTAAGCTTTTTTCAGAACTCTAGGTTGCAAGGACTCATAGAAGTGCTTGATTTATGGGTCATAGTGAAGGTTGCACTAACTTCTCCAGTCGATCCTCAATAGTCCACATGGGAGGCTAAGTGGATCATTTTGGATTCCATGAAAGACCATTTAACATGTGGAGGCTAAGAGGATAATTTTGGATTCCCTGAAAGACCATCAATTCTTCACATAGCACAAATTTGAACCAAGGGTATGTTTGGGCTTCAATGGTGGTTTGTTAGCATCCACTTCTATTGGTATATTCTTATGAAGAATAAATTATTTCAAGCATATATGAGAAATTTAAATATTGTGAAAAAAATACATTATGAAAATTATCGAGATTAGAAATGGAATCTTTGGTGTCGGTACGAGGATAGCCAATGAAAAATTATTTCCTAACGCACTAAATTGTTTGTGTTATAAAATTTGTTTAAGTTGTTAGTGTTGGAAACTTAATTTGTCAAGGTTATGATATTCACTTGAGAGGGAATAAATGTCATTAGGAGTTCATGGGACCTTTTGGAAGGTGAATCCAATGAACATACATCATGTATTAATATGTGTATCTTATTAATGAAAATGCATTCATGTTGATTTAGAATTAGGTGCATTCAAACAATGGTATCAAAGTAGGTGCCTTCCTAACCTGCTTGATTGTGTGAGAGCCACAAGATTGCACCCATTTTTGAAAGTTCTAGGCTTTTCAACACCTTTCCTTCACCTAGGTTTTTGTCTCATTTTCTATCTAGGACATTGGTCTTTGAATCAGTCCCAAGTGTTTTATGATTAAATTGTGTGGTTGTCAAAGTTTTCTCCATGATCGAAGCCACAAACCCATTATATCCACCTAGGAGGCTAAGTAGATCATTTTGGATTGTTTGAAAAACCATTTAATTCTTCACATGGTAGGGAGCACAATCGAGGATATGTTCGAGGCCTTAATTGTGGCTTGATTCCTAATAGTTATCTCCTATGGGAGGCCGGGATAATGTTTTTTTTTTTTTTTGTGAAAGACCATTTAATTCTTCACATAGCAAGGATCTCAACCAAGCAGATGTTTGAGGCTTTAGTTGCAGTTTTTTAGTGTCCACTTTTGTAGGACGATGCTTATGAAGAATAAATTGTTCGAAGCATGTATGAGCAATGTAAAGATTGTGACAAAATACTTTATGGGAATTATCGAGCTTAGGAATTGACTCTTTGGTGTTGGTATGAGGGTTGCCAATGATCAATCATTACCTATTGCACTAAATTTCTTTTCTTGTATTCGAAAGATTGTTAAAGGCACTAGTGTTGGAAGCACAATTTATAGCATTATGATATTTATTTGAGAGGGAATATGAAGTGTTAGAATATGAAATTTCATTGGGAGTTCAAAGGACCTCGTGGAAAGTGAATCCAAGGGTCATACATCATATACTTATATGTGTATTTTATTAATGAAAATGCATTCATCTTTATTTAAATGAAAATGCATTCATCTTTATTTAAAATCATGTGTATTCCCACAATGGTTTGTGGTTGTTTTTAAAATTCTAGGCTTGCCAACACTTTTACCTCGCCTAGGGTGTGTGTGTGTGATTTTCTATTTGAGACATTAGTTTTCAACTTGATCCTAAGAGATTTATTTTTAGAATGTGTAGGTGTTAGGGTTACCTCCATGATAATCAAAACCAACTTTTAATCTATTCCTTTGGCCACATTTTTTCAAAATTTAACTTCTTGTATGTGCACTTTAAGTGTTTTGTGGTGTTACCTATGGTTTAGATGTGGAGATTTCAATATTACACCTCACGTGATTTTCCTTACAAATATGACCATACAACTCTTACCATTAATAACAACACATTATCATGTTCGTGTTGTTGTAACGCTACTCCGATTGCTACAAATTCCACTTATTATTGTCTATTTTTTATCATATTTTACACGATCAGTTACTTTGCATTATCAGAGATAAGTCTCTAACCCTTCCATTTGTGTCGGTTCTCAATATATATGAATGCTTGGAATCCTTTCCTCATGCAATATTTGTTATTTTATATTTAATAGCTATCACTTTTATAGTGGCAATGGTAGATGACCCAATGCTCTATCTTCATTCTCAGTGTGTAAGGAGAAGGTGATATTGAAATTTGGGGCCAAAAGTTTTGATAGACCAAAGTTTTTTTGGTATTCCTCAAACATACTAGATTTTGTTGTTGGGATTATGACAAATGTGTTGTCCTTGATGGCAACCTACTTGATAAAGATTGTCAACATGGTGATAACAAGATGATTTTACAAGCTAGTACACATGTGACAGAGAGTTTGGACAAAGGCGTAGAATTTCAGAGACATCCGAATGATAAATATGAAGTTTGAAGAAGTGTATGTGGTTTCTTTGAAGCAAAATTGCGTACATACATAGGATGGTGAAGAAAATTCGTGCACAGTTTCCGCACCATGTTATTCTAAATACCAGGGGTCTTTATCATGGTATTGTCCCATAGTAATGAGCACGGCAACAGATATTTGATCCCATCCAGGAATACCATCGATATAACTAAGGGCTTGACCCATGGTATTGGCTAAGGCCTAAGTTATATAAAGAGATGGATATCAAAGTGTTTTGTGTGCAAGTTATGAGTTATTAGTGAATAGTTTGATCTAAGTATGCACCGGGGAATATGATGATGGATTGGATCCAATAGATAAGAAATGACTATACATTGAATAATATGCTTATGGGTTTGCTTTATCTATGATAATAATGTTTTTGACATGTGTTTATTATTGTGTATGGGTTTGACTGAATTTTTGTTGTGCAGCAAAGGTATGAGTCAATAATTACAGATCTATACATAGGTTTGTTTTAGAAAAGGAACGTACATACGCAGATCATACTCTGAGTAGTAGTGTATTGATTCTAAATTATGGACAGATCTATACGCGGGCATCAAATATGAAAGGCTCGTACATAAGCGGAAGTGTTATGTAAGGGTCATGTACATATGTTAGGGTTTTGTTGAATATGAAGTCTGATCAGCTTGATCAGTCTTGTTGTGTTTTTTTTGTATGTCAACAAAATCTTCGTGATGATCTGGGTTTAACACTTATGGTTGAGGTTGAATCATTTGTTGAATAGTAATGATTTTTTTATGTGTATGTGGTTTAGAGATATGTGATTGATTATGTAAGTGATTCAGTGAGTTTTTCAACATGACAGTGATTCTGTCTGAGGGTTTATTGTTTTGAGTGTAGCTATTCTTCATGGAAATCATGTATATACGCGGGTATTCCTAAGAACTGTAGTGTATATATTCTGATATATGGTTGATCTTGGTTTGCAGTGACAGAATCTGGTTTCTATGATGAATAGTATGTGGATTGGTATTTTGGTGAATGGATTTACAGTGATCCAACTACTTTGGTTATTTGAGGTTGATTTGGGTCTCAGTTGGTATAGTGAGTAAGTGATTTGATATGATGATTGGTTGTAGTTGAGCTTAAATGATGGTAGTGGGTCCAGTCTGAAAATTTGATGAAACATGGTCTGAAAAATTTAATGTTTTGGTTTACGTGGATCCATTATGAAAATTATGAAACATGTTCCACATAGGTGTTGATGGTTGGAGCCTTGAGTGAGGAATTTGAAGCTTCCTTCCAGTGGTAGCTGGTAAATCTAATCAGGGGGTTAGAGCTCCCTTCCGGTGAGTACCGGTAAACGAGATCAAGGGGTTGGAGCTCCCTTACAATGGGTGTTGGAGAACAAGAGAAGGTTGTAACCTTCTTCGGGTGGCTTCCTCTATGCTGGTATGAGTCTGCACCAGTACAAGATTTTAAGATGTTTTTTATAATAAAAGATAAAGATAGAGATGACAACAGCAGTGTTTTTTACCACATTGGGTTTCCACCTAAAAATCCAGGTGTTCATGTGTGTTGATGTGTTTCTTATGTGTGATGTTTATTTTTTTCTTACTACACATGGTTAATGTTTAATTAATGTTTATTGAAGTACTGATACACTAGTTCAAGTAAAAAAAATGATGAATTAACTACAAAAAAATTAACTGGATATATGCTAGTTGTTTGCACAACAATCATGTACATAGGAAGGTTTAATTCAATATAGTTGCGTATAGAAATATGAATAAGAAAATAAAATTATAAGTGAGTTTAAAATATTAATTCACACCATCCCCCCCCCCCCCCCAAAGTATTTTTCCCAACAATTGGTTTCAAAGAAGGTCCTTCAGAAGAAACTTGGTCTCTTGAAGGAGATCCATCAAGATGAGTAGTCAAGGAGTATTTTCTATCAGGCCACCTTTATTTAATGGAACCAATTTATTCTTTTAGAAATTTAGGATGAGAGCATACTTGTAGGCTTTGGGAGATGATGTATGGGAAATCATTGAAAATGGATATCAATATCTAGCCTCTATTCCCACTGATACTGCAAGAAAGAAATAGTATGAAATCAATGCAAAGGTTGTAAATGCCATCTTGGGAAGTTTGGAGGAGTCTGATTTCATGAAATTAATGTAAATGAACACAGAAAAGGGAATGTGGGATAAGCGTATCCAAAGTTATGAAGGCGACACAAGAGTAAAAAGTACTAAACTGCGAACATTTAGAATACAGTATGAGACGCTGAAAATGCATGATGATGAAATCATTGCAGCATTTTTCCTTAGAGTAAATGAAATCATTAATTCCATGAGAAATCTTGGTTATGAAATAAAATATGCTATTGCTGTTGAGAATATTTTGAGATCACTAACTCCGAAGTTCGATTACAAAGTATCAACTATTGAACAAATGTAGGATCTGAAAAGTCTCACACTTGATCAAATCCATGGAATATTAACAACATCTGAGATGAGGAAATGTGGTCCTTTAGACATGAGAGAAGGAGCCTTAAAATCCACATATAAATGGAAACAAAAGGAAGCACCCAAAGACACAAACTGCATATCAGATAAGGAAGACGCAAACTTTGTAAGAAGGTTGCAAGTGGGAACTGGAAAATTTAGAGGTAAGCTTCCCTTTAAATGTTTTGCTTGTGGAAGAATAGGCCATTATGCATCCAAATGTCATTATAGAGAAAATCGTAAATAAAATGGAAAGAATGTTGCTACAAAAAAATTCTATGATAAGAAAAGATTTTACTCTAATGAAGATAGTCATAGCACATTTGATGACCAAGAAAATTCAGATTCATATTATCTTGTACTTATGTCTCTTGAAGATCAAGCAATACATGAATCAGATAGTTGTGAGATAGATGATTTAATGAAAGCTCTAAGGATAATTACAAACTCAAGCATGTTTACAAAGAATTGGAATAAAAATAAAACAATATGATTGAGGAAATAAGCATGTTAAAGATGGAATTAGAAGCATCCAATAGAAGAACTGAAAGCATAAGAAAACAACTTCAAGAAAAGGAAAAGCATTGTGAAACATTAGAATCCAAAATTATTACCCTAAAGGAAGATTATGAGAATATCAACAAATGGGAAAAATCATATGAGACACTAGAGAATATTATTAATGAACAACGCTCTACTTTGATCAAGACAGGCATTGGGTATGATCATACATAATGTGATGACAAAAACTAGTATAGTGTTGTTCAAAGAAAATCTGAATCAAGTCACACATCTCCTGGATCAAGGACATGATCTATTCCTAGGCGCAAAGGATGGTTTTATGGATATTGTTTCTCTTTTAACTAATTTGGGAATAAGGCCACTGATTTCAGCTCAACTATGAAGAACAGAACCAAGAGATGAGATAAGTTCCAGCACATAATTAGAAATGGAAAATAGATCTAGAGGAAGAAGGAATATTAGTAAAAAATGTAGGGAAGATTGACCCTACTGCAATCCATTGGTTCTTAAAGCTTTCTTCTCATAGTGACTACATAAGTGATGTGAGGTACATGACCTCATCTGAGCAAAAGATGACTATCAGGTCCTCAGGATCAGTGATGCGTAATCTTAGGGGGGGTAATACATATGTTGTCTTGATGACAACTCCCATGGTTTTTTTTATATTCATGTTTCTTACATTACTGACAGTGCATCTGATGTAGTAACAATGAACAAGTATAAATAGAACAAGCTTGGGGGGAGTTGTGGTTATAAAATATCAGCGTTTTACTTTATATACACGGAAATTATAAGGACAGACACGTATATAAGCGAGTTCTGATACAGACAGTCACATATGTTTTCCTATCGTGAATAAATTGTAGGATAGAGTAAGGGAGAGGCCACGATATGTTTCAGATAGTTATTATTTGGATTTCTTGTTCTGATGTTGTTAGTTACAGTCAGTAGATGCTACTTAGAAATGGTATTGGCTTATAATGGTTTATAAGTTGTTGAAATATGACATAGATTTATTGATTGATGAAGTTGTTTTTGATGACATTACTGATGGATAAGTTGATGTGATCATACATGACAGTGAACAGTTGGCACAGGTTCAGAGGGGGCATTTTCTATGCTTCTAATAGTACATTTTTGGCATTATGTTTGCTTGAGAATTCCTTGGTACATAATGATGGTTATCATTGGTGATTTTGTTGAAGATACTCGTGTTACTAAAGTTTTTTAATGATGTTATGTTACTGTCATAATGCATGAGTTACTTTTTGGTGAAATTATGGATGATGCTTCTATAATCTTTGAGTCATTGATCGAATTTGTGATGATAGAAGACTCTTTGGTGATGATATGATTGAGGATTGTTGTTCTTCTTTGTGGAAAGAACATGTATATATGGTTATCTCATGCTATGATTATTTTATGATGATGATGATGATGTCATGGATGAATCCTATGGTGTTGTTCTTGGTCCTTACACCTGTTACATGTACACGTTATGATGCAAATGGTATGTTTTTAGAAGAGTATGGTTCTAAACATGATGATCTTGATGATATGGGATCATAGGGATGAGTAGTTGATGATGATGAATTACAGAAAGGGATCTTATGGATGATAACGAATTATTATTTCTTCTTGCTTGAAGAATTTGGGTTGAGAGAATGATGTTGTTGAAGGTTTCATGAAAATATGGTTATTAATATACTACTGCTACATTTGTTGAATGATACTTGGAGACGTGGCATATTTAGATGAATGATGCTACATTGCCCTATCTTACCTCATGATTATATGCTTGATTATCACATATTTTGCATGAAAATATATGTTCTATATGACTTTGATGAATGTGGATTGAGGATCTTCCAACTAAGGGAAAGAGAAAATTGACTTTGATGAGGTCAAGCGGTTGAGTTCTACAAAACAATCTTATGTTGTTGATGATGCATACTTGATCACAGGTTGATGCAATTACATTTCTTCTTGATGATATTCATGGTGTTGTTGTCAGATGCTTATAATGCAAAGCATATATGGTATATGATGATTTTTTAATACTATCTTGGTCTTACTACCTCATTATTGAGGTCTTTGGTCTTGGTTATAAATGCCACATTTGTATCTTGATGTAAAGGTCATAAATCATTGTAAAATTCAGTCATATATGGACTATTATGTTCAAGTCATGTAATCCCATCATTTTTGGTGTGTGATCTAATGTTAAGTCAAATATGTAACACCACTGTGTTGGGTGATCAATGTAAGCATGAGTTAATGGTGATAGGAAAGGTTATGTTTAGTTGAATCATAGATTCATATACTTCTTTGTATATCTTCAGAAAATTTAGCATGTGCTTAGGGGGAGCATGATCAGTATTCAGTGTTCATACTCAGCAAATTAGATCTACAATGCTCATGTCAAAAAAGGGAAAGAAACCTTCGTTCATCATTGGTCAGCCCTTTGCCCTTGATGTCAAAGGGGGAGAGAAGCTTGGCATTTGGAGAATGCTTGGTGACTTGGAAGAGAAACTTGGTATATCTATAAATGTGTTTACAGGTATCTATAAGTGGTGGTGACTAAACACCAAAGTGGTTGCCATCAAGTCCAAAGGGGGATATTGTTGGCATTATGACAAATGTGTTGTCCTTGATGGAAACCAACTTGTTGAGTTGTCCTTGATGGAAACCTACTTGATAAAGATTGTCAACATGATGATAACAGGATGATTTTACAAAATAGTGCACATGTGACAGACAGTTTGGAAAAAGGCATAGAAGTTTAGAGATAGAGGAATTATAAAGATGAAGTTTGAAGAAGTATACGCGGTTTCTGTGAAGCAAAACTGTGTACATACGCAGGTATGGTGAAGCAAAGTCTGGTACAATGGTATTCTAAAATACCAAGGTTCTTTACCATGGTATTGGCTCATAGGAATGAGCGCGACAATGGATATTTGATCTTGTCGAAGAATACCATCAGCATAACTAAGGTCTTGACCCATGGTATTGGTTAAGGCCTAAGTCATATAAGGAGATGGAGATCAAATTGTTTTGTGTGCAAGTTATGAGTTATTAGTGAATAGTTTGATCTAAGTATTCACTGGGGAATATGATGATGGATTGGATCGAATAGATCTGAAATTACATGTGTTTATTAATGTGTATGGGTTTGACTGAAGTTTTGTGGTGCAGTGAAGGTATGAGTCAATAATTATAGATTTGTATGAAGGTTTGTTTTAGAAAAGGCATGTACATATGCGGATTAGACTCTGAGTAGTAGTGTATCGATTATGAAGTATGGACAGACCTATACGTGGGTATCAAATATGAAATGTGTGTACATACGCAGAAGTGTTTTGTAAGGGTCGCGTACATGTGATAGGGTTTTGTTGAATATGATGTCTGGTCAACTTGATTAGTCTTGTTGTGTTTGTTGTTGTCGGTTAATGAATTCTTTCATGATGATCTGGGTTTAACAATGATGGTTGAGGTTGAATTATTTGTTGAATATTAATGATGTTTTTATCTGTATGTGGATCAGAGATCTGTGATTGATTTTGTAAGTGATTCAATGAGTATTTCAGTATGACAGTGATTCAGTTTGAGGGTTCATTGTTTTGAGATCTGTACACATATATTCTTCATGGAAAGCACATATATACGCGGATATACTTAATAATAGTAGCATATATATTCTGATATATGGTTTATATGGGTTTGTACTGACAAAATCTAGTTTATGTGATGAATAGTATGTGGATTGGTATTCTGGTGAATGGATTTACAGTGATCTAACTGCTTTGGATGTTTGAGGTTGATATGGGTCTTAGTTGGTATAGTGATTAAGTGAATTGATATGATGATTGATTTTAGTTGAGCTTCAATGATGGTAGTGGGTCCAATCTGAAAATTTGATGAAATGTGGCCTACAAATTCGATGTTTTTGTTCAGGCGGATCCAGTATGAAAATTATGAAACATGGTCCACAAAGGTGTTGATGGTTGGATCCTTCAGTGAGGAAGTCGAAGCTTCCTTCCAATGGTAGTTGGTAAATCTAATCAATGGGTTGGAGCTCCCTTCCGATGGGTGTTGGTGAACAAGATCAAGTGGTTGGACCTCCCTTCCAGTGGGTGCTGGAGAATGAGAGAAGGTTATACCCCTCTACAGATGGGTGCCTGCATGCTGATATGAGTATGTGGCAGTACAAGATTGTAAGATGTTTTACTTATAATATAAGATAAAGACATATACGACAACAGCAGTGGTTTTTTCCCACATTGGGTTTCCACCTAAAAAATTTGGTGTTCATGTGTGTTCATGTGTCTCTTATGTGTGATGGTTATTCTATTCTTATTGTGCATGGTTACTGTATAATTAATGTCTATTGACATACTTATACATTGTTTCAAGTTAAACAAATGAGGAATTTACTAAAAAATAAGTTAACTGGATATATGCTAGTTGTCTCCATAACAGTCACGTACATACGTAGGTTTATGTCAGTATAGTTGCATACAGAAATCTAAATAAGAAAATAAAATTTTAAGTGAGTTTTAAAATATTGATTCACCTCCCCTTCTTAGTATTTTTCCCAACATTCGCCAGTCTACTTTTTCACTTGTTCATCTGCTTGGCAACTTGTTTTGTCTATTCATCTCTCTTTTCCATTGAGAATCGTGGGTGGACTAGGCATCCAAGAAAAAAAGTCTCATTCTTTGGCAACATCTAAGAAAAAAAATGTAGTCCTACTATTAGACGTTTCTCACTTTTTTGTCGAAATTTGACAATACAATTTTTGGTATGATCAT
The DNA here is from genome assembly GCA_000404065.3 of Pinus taeda. Taxonomy (NCBI): domain Eukaryota; kingdom Viridiplantae; phylum Streptophyta; class Pinopsida; order Pinales; family Pinaceae; genus Pinus; species Pinus taeda. Next base: position 88,224 of record APFE030984387.1, read on the forward strand.
GAACTTAAGCTATTTAAAATGAATTTTTGAGTGTATAAATGGATTTAGTGCCCTAAAAAATCCCTGGGGCACTTGATTTCTAGAGATTAATGTTAGATTTCCATTGTTTTATGTTGTAATAATCACTTTATAACAATTATTTTTCCAATAAAAATAAATTATCCAATGAAAGTAAGCAATTGTAGATAGAACAATAAACCATATGCACAATAAAAGACAACCAAGAGAAATAGAGAACAAGATTTGGTCAAAGACCAAGGAAAAACCCGACAAGGGGGAAAACCATTTCCAAATTCTTCTTCTATTGGATTGACATCAAATGTTCAATAGGAAGATACATAGTCCAAGTACATCAAAAAAGAGTCAAAGGTCAAAGCCTTGACTATCCAAATCAACCATCCAATATCTAGTCAAATAGTCAAATATGAGCCCAAAAATTCAAATATGCAATTTTTGGTCAAATTCAATAACACTCAATGCAACCCTAACCAGACTTGGTCAATGGTCAAATCAACCTCCAAAGTTTTTGGTCAACTAGTCAAAATATGTGACCTTCTTCCTTCAATCAAACCCCTTTAAAGTAGCCCCAAAAACCCCAGTCAAGGAGAGATAAAATATGCAGTCAAGCCTCAACAGACCTGCAGTCAAACCCAATAAAGTTTGTGGTCAAAGAGAGTCAACATTCCTAGAAAACTTTGGTCCAAATGTCAGTCAACTCTACCTCCCAAAACAGGTCAAAATCTAAGTCAAATGAAGTGAACCATCCTCAAGTCAATGTTGGTCAAAACAATCCCAAACAGATTGTCAACGCTGGTCAAAACATAAGTGCCTCTCTCTCTTTCACAGATGTGAACTTAGACCTGCAATTTTAGAGCTAATCGAATCAATCAAGAGAAGATGTGAATGTGTGATGATGCTTCCAAGTGATGTGACATGTGGTGTATTTATATGTGGTTGTGGGGGACGAATTTCCTTGCCTAGGTCGACTCGTACTTTTATGTAGATATGGGTTTCACATTAAAAATAATATTTTTCCTTGAGAAAATTAAATTCTTCCAAGTGCTAGTGTTATGCAACCAGTTCACAAAACAAAACAAAAGATAGATCCACGACTTAAAAATTATCCTCTTTAAGGGGGAACCTCCTTTACATTACATAAATGAACAATTATTGAATGCTACAAATGATAAGACCTCCTTGGTATATATAGGATTCTAAAGGGTCACAATATAACTAGAGCCTACATAGTAATAATAATGTAAGGGCACAACCATATAATGATGGTGAGCTTCTTTGAGGCACAACAATAACAACATGGGGGATACATGGGCACAACTTTAACAATAGGGGGCTACACTAACAATAAAAATAAGGGGGATACACTAGTATTATAGGGACCTATCATTCCCCTCTCCTTCAAAAAGTGTTGTCATCAATGCTTGAGTAGTTGTGGATGCTTTTGTATAAAATTTTCATCCTCCCATGTGGAATCTTCAATGGGTAATTTATTCCCCTTAATGAGATACTCTAATATTAATAGATTTCATAGTTGTCAGGTTCTTGTTTTCATGATTTCTTGAGGCTCAAATACAATTTTTTCTTCTTCGTCAAGTTTTGGAAACATTGTTTGAAATGGGAGCTTGTCACCGATAACCTTCTTTAAGCATGAAACATGGAAAATTGGGTGTTCTTGGGAAGATGCATTACGCTCCAATTTTTATGCCATAGTACCAATCTTTTGCAATGCCTTGTAAGGACCATAGTACTTGGGTGATAATTTATCATCCTTATTAGCTTTCTTGAGGAACATTTGTTTATATGGTTGTAGCTGTAAAAATACCTAGTTGCCTACATAAAAACCTATTTCGCTGTGATGTTGATCTGCCTATTGTTTCATTCGATTTTGTTTCAGAGTTAGGTTATCCTTTAACAATTAGAAAACTTATTTTTGATGCTTTATGTGATCTTCCACTACTTGAACCTTAGAATTTTCTCATAAAGATGATGTGGTGGACTATGGATGATATCCATAAAGTGCCATAAATGGGGTCATTTTTGTTGTAGTATGGAAGGAAGTATTATACCACCATTCAACTAGAGGTAACCACTTGACCCACTGTATTTGTTTATTAGATACAAAGCAACGAAGATATCCTTCCAAACTTTTGTTCATTGTCTCAGTTTTCCCATCAGATTGAGGATGATAAGATGAGATATGAGCTAATTGAGTACCAAGACAAGAAAATACTTCCGTCCAAAAATTTCCAGCGAAAATGGGATCTTTGTCACTTACAATAATCTTTGGGTTTCCATGTAGCTTTTGAATTGTTTCCCTAAATGAATTAGCATCCGTATTGCCTTTGAAAGGATGATATGATGCACAAAATTGTGCATACTTAGTAATTCTATCAACTACCATCATAATGACACTCTTTCCTTCAGACTTGGGTAAACCTGTGATAAAATCCATTGAGACCTCCTCCCAATGTTGACTTGGAATGGCTAAAGGTTGTGACAGACTCGAGGTATTAATTGTTGCAAATTTATTTTGTTCGCAAACCAAACATTCTGCCACAAATTTCTGAATATCATATTTAATGCCATCCCAAAAATATTCCTTCTTGACCCTGTGGTAAGTTTTTAAAAATCCCAAGTGCCCTCCTAAGGGTGAGGTGTGCAATTCCAAAAGAATATTTTTCTTGATTTTGGAATTCTTACAAAGATATAAGTGATCCTTGTACCATAATGAATCATTTTTCCAACTAAATGTATCAGATGTATTGGGATCTTGCTGCAACTTTCGAATGAGTGTCCACACCTCTTCATCATTTTTCCATTCATCCCTTGCTTCGATTATCTAATCAGGTTGGATAATATAAATAGCACAAAACAATGCTCCTACATCCTCATCCTTTCTTGAGAGTGCATCTACAACAACATTTTACTTCCCTTTTTTGTAGATGATTTCAATTTCATAACCGTTGTTGTGACCCATTTTTTTTGCTCTTTTGAAGATAATCTTTGTTCCAAAAATTATCTAAGGCTATCATGATCTATTGTCACCTTGAAGTGTCTTCCCATTAGGTAAGGTCACCATCGCTTTAGTGCATGTAGTATTTCCAACATTTCCTTCTCAAAAATAGGGTTTTTTAAATACTTTCCTTTGATTGGATGACTTTCAAAAGAAATGGGTCTTCCTTCTTGCATTAAAATAACACCAATTCCATTTCATGAGGCATCACATTCCACGATAAAGGTTTATGTGAAATCTGGTGTAGCTAATATCTGTTCTTGGCACATTTCCTCTTTAAGATGTTCAAAGTCCTTAGGTTTCGAAAAATTGCTAGAAGAAAGGCTTCCCAATGGTGACAAGGTAATCCATGAAAATCATGATGAGGAAAAAAGGAATACGAATTATGATCATCTTTATAATTGTGAGTAGTAGACTTCCTTGTTTCCATAATTTTTCTTTCAACTTTTTTGGCCACCATGAATGCCTTCTCCAATGAATTAGGTTCCCAAAGGCGAACCTAGTGTTGGATTTATCCTCTAAAGTTTCTAAGAAGACATCAACCCTATGTTCCTCTAAAATATCAATTACCCTGATATTCAATTTTTGGAAGCCCTCAATGTGCTCTGCCATTGAACCCTTTTGCTCGAGATTTATCAATTGGCTAAAGAAGGTGTTGCTCTTTGTATCCTCGTAATGTGCTATAATTTCCTCCGTAAAAATTGACCAAGTGAAAAGTGGTTTAAAAGAACAAAGCCATCAATACCATACAAACTGATTGGGTTCTAAATATAAATATGTAATGTGTACCTTTTGTGTGTGTTGCACATAATGGAGATCAAAATATTGCTCCATCTATAGTATCCATGTTACCAGATCCTCACCGTCAAACTTAATCATATCGATCTTTCAAATGTTATCATTCTTAAACCAAACATTGGAGTCTCTAAAATCATAATTTATATTCCTTTTGTCCTCATCATAATTTTCATGTATTACATTGTCACCAATGGGAAGCCTTTATTCTAGAAACCTTGCCAAACTAAGGCCTTTAAACATTTTAAAGAGGGAATGTGACAAGCACCAGTCTTAGCTACACCAGACTTCACAAAAACCTTTATTGTGGAATGTGATGCCTCAGGAAATCGAATTGGTGTTGTTTTAATGCAATAAGGAAGACCCATTTATTTTGAATTCCTCCTATCAAAGGAAAGTATTTACAAAAACTTATATATGAGAAGGAAATGTTGGAAATACTATATGTACTAAAGCAATGGCGACCTTACCTAATGGGAAGACACTTCAAGGTAAAAATAGATCATGATAGTCTGAGATACTTTTTGGAACAAAGATTATCTTTAGAAGAGGAAAAAAATGGGTCACAAAGATGTTGGGTTATGACTTTGAAATCATATACAAAAAAGGGAAGTAAAATCTTGTTGCAGATGCACTCTCAAGAAAGGATGAGGATGTGGGAACATTGCTTTGTGTCATTTCTATTATCCATCCTAATTGGATAACCAGAGCAAGGGATGAATGGAAGAATGACGAAGAGGTGTGGACACTCATTCAAAAGTTGCAGCAAGATCCCAGTACATCTGATACATTTAGCTGGAAAAATGATTCATTATGGTACAAAGATCGCTTATATCTTTGTAATAATTCCCAACTCAAGCAAAATATTCTTTTGGAATTGCACACCTCCCCCTTAGGAGGGCACTCAGGATTTTTAAAAACTTACCATAGGGTCAAGAAGGAAATTTTTTGGGATGGCCTTAAATCTAATATTTAGAAGTTTGTGGCAGAATGTTTGGTTTGCGAACAAAATAAATTTACGACAATTAATACCTCAAGTTTGGTACAACCTTTAGCCACTCCAATTCATCATTCAGAGGAGGTCCCAATGGATTTTATCACAGCTTTATCCAAGTCTGAAGGAAATAGTGTTGGGTTGTGTTATATTCTTTCCACGACTAGCCCATGTAGTTAACCAGGGGGTTAGAGGGGGGGTTGAGCCCCCACTTTGTTGCGTCGATTGCACAGCGGGTGGGGGGTCACGGGGGGGTGGCAGCCCCCCCTGTCTAGGGGGTTTGAGGGGGGCAGGTAGCCCCCCTCTACGGGGTCTGGGGCAGCACCTCGGGGAAAAACATTTTGGACCCTATATTAGGTGGGGCGAACCTACCTATGGTTTTGTGCATGGTTTTCGCACATTGTTTTGGGCGTGATGGTCTTTGGTCCATGGTATTGGATGCTTCGGCATGTATACATATGTATTGTAACATTGAAAGGAACAATAATGAAAAATCAAGTTGGTAGTCCCAGTTTTGGGATCCAAGGGAAAATCTCTGTGTATATGTGTTTTATGTGTTATGGTCTCGCATTATTCATTTTCTATGTTCTAAGAATTTATATGCAGGTAATTGTTGTACGGGGTTAAAACCTACATTTGGTAAGAGTGTCATCATGGTGGTAGTTGATAGACTTACTAAGTATGCACACTTTTTTGCATTATCTCATCCTTTTAAAGCCAATACGGATGCTACTGTATTTATTGAAACAATTCAAAAGCTACATGGAAACCCAAAGATTATTGTAAGTGACAAAGATCCCATTTTCACTAGAAATTTTTGGATGGAAGTATTTTATTGTCTTAGTACTCAATTAGCTCATATCTCATCTTATTATCCTCAATCTGATGGAAAAACTAAGATAGTGAACAAAATTTTGGAAGGATATCTTCATTTCTTTGTATCTGGTAAACAAATACAGTGGGTCAAGTGGTTACCTCTAGCTGAATGGTGGTATAATACTTCCTTCCATACTACAACAAAAATGAACCCATTTATGGCACTTTATGGATGTCATCCACAATCCATCACATCATCTTTAAGAGAAAATTCTAAGGTTCAAGCAGTGGAAGATCACATAGAAAATCAACAACAAGTTCTCCAACTCTTAAAGGATAACCTCACTTTGTTGCAAAATTGAATGAAACAACATGCAAATCAGCATCAGAGTGAAAGAATTTTTGATGTAGGTTACTATGTATTTTTACGACTACAACCATACAAACAAATGTCCCTCAAGCAAGCTAAGAAGGATAATAAATTATCACCCAAGTAATATGGTCCTTACATGGTGTTACAAAATATTGGTACTATGGCATAAAAATTGGAGTTGCATGCATCTTCCAAAGAACACCAAGTTTTCCTTGTTTCATGCTTAAAGAAGGTTATCGGTGATAAGCTCCCACCAGAACTTGACGAAGAGGAAAAAATTGTATTTGAGCCTCAAGCAATCACGAAAACAAGAATCTAACGGCTATGAACTCTATTAATCTCAGAGTATCTCATTAACTAGAAGAACTTACCCACTAAAGAATCCACATGGGAGGAAGAGAAATTTATAAAGAAACATTTGGAACTACTCAGGCATTGAGGACAACACTTTTTGAAGGAGAGGGGAATGTTAGGTCCCTATAATACAAGAGTATCCCCCTTATTTTTATTGTTAGTGTAGCCCCCTATTTTTATTGTTGTGCCCATATATCCCCCGTGTTGTTATTGTTGTTCTCCATAGAAGCACCATGGCTATTGTTGTATCCTTACATTATTATTGTTATGTAGGCTCTGATTATAAAGGAGGTTTACCCCTCGAAGAGGATAATTTTTAAGTTGTGGATCTATCTTTTCTTTTATTTTGTGAGTTGGTTGCATAACATAAGCGCTTAGAAGAATTTAATTTTCTTAAGGAAAAAGACTATTTTTAATGTGAAACCCACATCTACACAAAAGTACAAGTCGGCCTGGGCCAGGAAATTCGTCCCCCACAACCACATATAAATATACCACATGTCACATCACTTGGAAGTAGCATCAAACATTCACATCTTCTCTTGGTTGGCCTAGGCAAGGAAACTCGTCCCCCACAACCACATATAAATATACCACATGTCACATCACTTGGAAGTAGCATCAAACATTCACATCTTCTCTTGGTTGATTCGATTAGCTATAAAATTTCAAGTCTAAGTTCTCACCTGCGAAAGAGAGGGAGGCACTTATGTTTTGACCGGCATTGATTTGACAATGGTTGATTTCATTTGACTTAGATTTTGACCTGTTTTGGGAGGCTGGGTTGACTGGAATTTGGACCGAAGTTTTCTAGGAATGTTGCTATCTTTGACCACAGACTTTGATTGGGTTTGACCGCAGGTTTGTTGACGCTTGACCACAGGTTTTATCTCTCCTTTGACTGAGGGTTTTGGGGCTACTTTAACAGGGTTTGACTGAAGGAAGAAGGTTGCATATTTTGACTGGTTGACAGAACACTTTAGAGGTTGATTTGACCATTGAATAACTCTGGTTATGGTTGTGTTGACTATTGTTGACTTTGACCAAAAATTGCACATTTGAATTTTGGCGATATTTTACTTCTGGGCTCATATTTGATTGGATATTGGATGGTTGATTTGGATATTCAAGGCTTTAACCTTTGACTCTTTTTTGATGTACTTGGACTATGTATCTCCCTATTGAACATTTGATGAAAATCTAATAAAAGAAGAATTTGGAAAGGGCTTTCCCCCTTGTCGGGTTTTTCCCTAGTCTTTGACAAAATCTTGTGTCTCTATTGTTATTGGTTGTCTTTTATTGTGCATATGGTTTATTGTTCTATCTACAATTTCTTACTATCATTGGATAATTGATTTTTATTGGAAAAAGAAAGGTTATAAAGTGATTATTACAACACAGAACAATGGAAATTTAATAGTAATCTCTAGAAATCAAGTGCCCCATTATTTTTCAGGGCACTAAAGCCATTTATACACTCAAAAATGCATTTTAAATAGCTTAAGTTCATGATCATACCAAAAATTGTATCGTCATATTTCGGCGAAAAATGAGAAATGTCTAGTAGTTAGACTACTCCATTTTTTTCTTAGATGTTGCCAAGGAAGGAGTCTTTTTTTCTCAGTTGCCCAGTCCACCCACGATTCTCGATGGCAAAGAGAGATAAGAAGAAAAAACAAGTTTCCAAGTAGATGAACAAGTGCAGAAGAAGACTCGTGAATGTTGGGAAAAATACTGAGAGGTGGGGTGAATCATTATTTTCAAACTCACTTAAACTTTTCTTTTCTTATTCATATTTTTTTACACAACTATATTGAAGTAAGCCTGTGTATGTACACGACTATTATGCAGATAACTAGCATATAACCATTTAACTTATTTTTTAGTTAATTCATCATTTATTTAACTTGAACCAGTGTATCGGTACTTCAATAAACATTGATTAAACAGTAACCACGTGCAGTAAAAACAAAATAACCATCACACATAAGAAACACATCAACACACATGAATAGACTCATACCAACACACAAGAACCCACCTGCAGAAGGCTACAACTTTCTCTCATTCTCCATCACCCACTAGAAGGGAGCTCCAACCCCTTGACCTTGTTCATCGGCACCCACAGGAACGGAGCTCCAACCCGATGATCAAATTTACCAGCTACCACTGGAAGGAAGCTTCGAATTCCTCACTAAAGGCTCCAACCTTCAACACCTTTGTGGACCAAGTTTCATAGTTTTCATACTAGATCCACCTTAACCAAAACATAAAATCTATAGGCCATGTTTCATCAATTTTTTAAACTGGACCCACTACCATCATTTAAGCTTAATTGAAAACAATCATCATATCAAATCACTTAATCACTATACCAATTGAGACCCATATCAACGTCAAACCTCCAAAGTAGTTAGATCACTATAAATCCATTAACCAAAAAGCCAATCCACATACTATTCATCACAGAAACCAGATTTTGTCAGTACAAACCCATATAAACCATATATCAGAATATATATGTTATTGTTCTTAAGTATATCTGCATATATATCCACTTTCCATGAAGAATACCTACGCACATATCTCAAAACAATGAACCCTCAGACTGAATCACTTTCATACTTAAATACTCACTAAATCACTTACAAAATTAATCACAGATCTTGAACCACATATAGATAGCAACATCATTACTATTCAACTAAACATTCCACAAATTTTTCAACCTCAACCATCATTATTAAACCAAGATCATCATGAAATACTTCGTTGACAGACAATAGAAAACACAAGAAGTTTGATCAAGTTTATCAAACATCATATTCAGCAAAACCCTATCATATGTTCATGGCCCTTACAAAAAACTTATGTGTATGTACGCGCCTTCCATATTTGATACCAACGTATAGATCTATCCATACTGCAGAATCGATGCGCTACTACTCAGATTTTGATCTGCATATGCATGTGCCTTTTCTGAAACAAACTTGTGTGCACATCTGTAATTATTAACTCATACCTTCACAGCACAACAGAACTTTAATCAAAACCATATGCAGTAATAAACACATGTAAAAACATTATCATCACAAATCAAATGAACCCATAAGCATATTATTCAATGTATATTCATTTCATATCTATTGTATCTGATCCATGATTATATTCCCCAGTGCATACTTAGATCAAACTATTCACTAATAACTCATAACTTGCACACAAAACACTTTGATCTCCATCTCCTTATATATCTTAGGCCTTAGCCAATACCATGGGATTACATGACTTGAACACAGTAGTCCATACATGACTAAATTTTACAATGATTTAGGACCTTTACATCAAGAGATATATATGGCATTTATAACCAAGACCAAAGACCTCAATAATGAGGTAGTAAGACCAAAATAGTCTTCAGCAATCATCATATAACATATAGGATCTACACCATAAGCATCTGACAGCAGCACCATTAATATCATCAATAAGAAATATAATATCATCAACCTATGATCAAGTATACATCATCAACAACATAAGATTGTTTTGTAGAACTCATCCCCATGACCTCATCAAATTCAATTTCCTCTTTCCCTTCAATCCAAATTCATCAAAGTCATATAGAAGAAAGAAGAAAGACTACTTCATTATTGTTAATTTTTTAACTAGGGTAAAATTCAACCTTGGATAACTCATATGACCGAGATGATGATTGCATTAAATTCCTCCTTTCTAGACGACCGAAATTGACCTAAATATCACCCCATTTGGACAAGCGGAAATTGATTTTTGAATTATTTTATTCATTCATGTATAATGGAATGGGTCGGCCTAAGCACATGTGAAATTAGTTAGGTTGGCCTCACCCCCATGGGGGCCCTCATTAAATCATATAAATAGAAGGACCTCAAGCTCATTTCAACACATTAATCAAGCCATCTTCTACTCTTCTTTCTTGTCTTGGTTCACACGGGTCTGATGATGAAGTTTGTGCAAGGGTCTGAAATCGCAGGGGTGAAGCTCATACGGATCTAGGGTTTTTTGTCTCTCAAACACAGGCACATAACTGAGCTTTTTTGTCCCTAGATGCATGCACAAAGTGACTAAGGGAGTGTCCAGGAAGTCTAAGACACTCGCATAGAGACCTGAAGGGGGCGTCCTAGGTTTCAGAGGTAGATCGGGTAGCATTATTCCCTAGAGGCTCGCACAGAGTGGTATTGAGAGCGTTTAGGTAGTCCCAAATGCATGCAGAGTAACTAGAAGAGAGCTGATGGGGGTTTGGAGCAGATCTAATTGGGTTTGACCTTGAATGCACGCATACAGTCTTCCTAACAGTGTCCAAGCAAATATAGACGCCCTCACACAGTGGCTAAGGGAGCATCCATGGAGTTTCAGATGCCCGCAATTAGTCTCACTGAGAGCATCCTGGATTTTGATCTAGGGCTTGGTAGTTGCTTTCAGTTGGCTTCAGTGATCTGATGGATCAAAGGTTTCTCTCTATTGTTTTGTAGATATTTAGATCTATTCTACAAATCTTTACTGCAAGTTTATATATTGGGCTCATTGTACTCTCTGCTAAAAATATATATATATATAATCAAATCAAATAAAAAATCAATAAATAAAATAAATAAATTAAATAAATAAATAATATTAATAAAAATAAATAAAATAAAATAAAACAAAAATATATATATATATATATATATATATATATATATATATATATATATAAAACATAAATTAAAAATAAAAATAAAAATAAAAAATGGCGATCTAATAAAGAAGAATATTTGAAAGGGTTTCCCCCTTGTGGGGTTTTTCCCTGGTCTTGGACCAATCCGTTGTCTCTTATGGTTGTGTTGTTATCTTCTTTGGCATTGCATATATTTTTCTATCTTCGGTTATAGTTTATAATTGGTTACATTGCTAATACTTGGATGCATTGTTAATGAAGAAGTAAATTGGGCTAAAGTAAATGATACAGCATAGAACAATTTGAAGAATTAACATGGTTTTAGAGCCAAGATGAAGGACAAGCCCAAAATAAGACAAGCATTTAAGCCCTCATTATTAGAAACAAGATTTCCTAGTCAAGATAAAGATGTCTTCCTCTACCTTCAAGGAGCATGAAAAGTTGGGTGATGCATCAAATTTTGCTACATGGAAAGTCGAGTTGGAGATCATAGCTGACAACAATGATATGTTGCAATACATTCAAGGAAGGATGCTCGAGCCTCCAGAAAATGCTTCCACTTCCCTCAAAAACAGGTACAAGAAAGGTGAGTCTAAAGAAAAGCAAATTATAGTTGATGGTTTACAAGATCATTTACTTGCATATGCTGGGAATTTAATAAAGTCTAAATACATGTAAGAAAAGATAGTTGGCATGTATGAAATCAATAATTTGAATGAGTTAATCATATTGAAATATAAACTCAAGGAAACCAAGATGAACATGATAAGTTATTCAATCCTACATCATGATGATCTCTCGCCTTAGAGATCAATTGCAGAGAGTTGGAGAAAATGTGTCTGATGGGGAACTAGTAGTTGTGACTCTTAGAGGTCTCCCTCCTATTTGGGAAACCTTCATTACTACAATAAGAAACAACAATTTCCTTCCTTCATTTGATTAAAATGTTGGGAAACTTACTCAAGAAGAATCAAGGATGATAGCAAGAGGAAGGATTCAAAAGCATGAAGAGGGAGAGCCTGTTTCATATATCCCTCATGACAAAAAGAAGAAGGTAAAAGGAGTTCTATCAAGGAAGCCTCCTCAAAATACAAAAGGAAGGAATGACAGATCTCTATCTCATATTGGATGCTATAATTTCCACAAGAAAGGTCATTATGCTCAAGACTATCCCAAGAAGAGAAAAATGTCATGTTAAAACACCAGAAGCAACAACAATAATAAAAGAGGAAAATACAATCAAAAGAATAACTGCGATAGAAGATAGGAAAGAAGAAGAAGACATTCCTCTAGCAACTGTGAAGAATATTGTCCTCCTCAAAATAAGTCAAGAGCTCCCAGGTATGAAAGTAATGTTGTAAATAAATCTGAATACATTCTTATTTTTGCCCTTATTAGTTCTTCTCCACCAGATTCATGGGATAGTTGGTTGGTTGATAGTGGAGCCACTCATCATTTCTCTGGTTACAAGGAAGTCCTCTCTAATCCGGTAGAGAGAGATACTAAGCTAAAAATCATTCTTAGAGACAACTCCACTCATCCCGTGAAAGGTTTTGGGTCCATCAAATTTTATTTAAATTCTGGGGATTCAATAATGTTGCATGATGTTATGTATGTGTCAGTATTAATGAAGAACTTGGTACCCATATCCATATTGGAAGATAAAGGGATGAGGGTTGCATTCATCAAAGGAAAATTTTTGACTTGGTCTATTGATTCACCTATGAGAGATGCATTCACATTAGGATCAAGATTTGAAGGACTCTATAGAATCACTAGAAGGACACTTCTAGCATTGGTTCATAATACCAATCATCTGAGTGATTTGTGGCACCGCAGACTAGCTCATATACACTATGATGATTTTCTGAAATTAAAGAAATTGGCCTCATGTATTCTCAATGTTCAAGCCCATCATGATGGAGTTTGTCCAAGTTGTGTGAGTGGAAAGAAAACAAGGGGACCATTTCCCTCTAGTGAGAACAAGACAAAGGACATCCTCCATCTCATTCATTTCAATATATGTGGTCTAAAGCATGTGCATTTCATTGGTGGTAATCTCTACTACATCACCTTTATTGACAACTTCTCAAGAAAGGCATGGATATACAACCTTAAGCACAAGGATGAAGCCTTTGAAATGTTCAAGGAATTCAAATCCTTGATTGAAAACAAAACAGGAAAAAGAATCAAATTATTCAGGTCCGATAATGGAGGGGAATACATGTCAAATGAATTTATAGCATTTTGCAATAAAGAAGGGATTAAGAAGGAAACAATTGTGCCTTATAATCCCGAACGGAATGGCTTAGCTAAAAGGGATAACCAATCTATATTAGAAGTTTCCCATGCCATTCTCCATGATCAAAAGGTGACAAAATTCATTTGGGCAGAAGCCACATCTGATGTTGTATATGTTCAAAATAGGGTACCTCATCAAGCATTAGAAAACAAGACCCCTAAAGAAATATTCATTAGTGTCAAGCCCGATATTAGCCATCTTCGTGTATTTGGATGCCCCATATATTTTCATGTGCCAAAAGACAAAAGAAACAAGTTGGAAGCTACAAGAAGAAAAGGTACATTTGTGGGTTATTGTGAAAATTCTAAAGCATATAGAATATATATTCTTGTTCAAAGGAAGGTCGAAATTAGCAGGGACATAACATTCAGTGAAGATGCAGCACTTGGAAAAGCAAGAGATCTTCCTCCACCTCCACCTCCCAAGGAAGAGAATTATGACTAGGATATTCTAGATGGTCCTTCCATGCCCGAGTCTGAGACTGATATTTTTTATGATCCCATTGAACCTATGAATCCTTTAGATACTCCTCCAAGTGATCCTCCTACTAGTAAGAGACCACTTTGGTTCCACGATACTCTAAAGAATGCTGAAAGAAATGTTCCCTTTCATAGATCATTTAGAGAAAGGAAGCAACCATGTAGGTATTAGGGATATGTTATAGCCATGAGCACTATGATTCAATCAAAACCATCCTCATTCGAAGACGTTGTAAAATAACAAGTTTGGAAGGATGTTATGGCCGAGGAATATGAATCGATAAATTATGTATGGGATGTTGTGCCAAGACCGAATGGGAAGACTATTGTGACTTCTAAGTGGCTATTCAAGATCAAATATGGAATCGATGGCAGCATTGAGAAATACAAAGAAAGGTTCGTAGCTCGAGGATTATCTCAGAAAGAGGGAAAAGATTATGATGACGTATTTTCTCTTGTGGCTCAATATATAAACATTCATTCGATAGTTTCCCTTGCCGCTAGATGGACTCTTCATCAAATGGACGTAAAGATCACGTTCCTTCATGGCATGTTACAGGAAGAAATATATGTTGAATAACCAAATGGATTTGAAGCAGAAGATCGAAGAACACATGTTTGCATGTTGAAGAAGGCATTGTATGGTTTGAAGCAAGCTCCCCGATATTGGTATGCACACACTGACAATTATTTAATGAAGTTGGGATTCACAAGAAGCAATTCTGATCCCAACCTCTACTTCAAGGTAGTCCAAGGTATTCCATTGATTTTGGTTTTAAATGTTTACAATATATTCTTGATAGTTAGTGAGCCTCTGATGATTGAGCATAAGAGGGAGTTAGCCTCTGAATTCGAGATGAAGGACCTTGGTCTCATGCACTATTTTCTAGGCCTTGAGGTATGGCAAGGCCTGGTGAGATTTTCCTTTCAAGAGGAAAATATGTTGTGAAGTGGCTGGAAATATTTGGAATGACTGAATGCAAATCCATGAATACACCAATGGAAATGAACTTCAAGAAGTTATGTGGAGAAGTTGGAGGTCCCGATTTGGCAAATCCATCTGAGTATAGACACCGATTTGGGGCTTTGATGTTCCTAGTTAACAATCATTTATATATATGCTATGCAATAAAGACATTGATTCATTTCATGATTAAGCCCCTCCATGCACATTGGATAGCTTCCAAACACATATTGATATATTTTCATTAGTCAATCACACTTGGTCTAAGATATTCTGTTGAAGATGTTCAACTTCATGGTTACACTAATGCTGACAGGGCAGGAAATTTTATCGATAGAAATATTACATAAGGATGTTATTTTAGCCTTGGATCTTCCAAGGTATCCTGGATAATCAGGAAACAAAATTATGTAGCATTGAGCACCGTCAAAGCAGAGTACATTGTCGCTAGCATGGCTAGTTGTGACAAATTTTGGTTGAGGAAGCTCTTTGGAGAGCTATTTGAGAAGGTCCTAGACACTACAGTGATATATTGTGATAACAAGAGTGGGATCTATCTAGCAGAGAATCTTGTGTTCCATGATAATTCCAAGCACATGGAGATTTGATATCACTTTATTTGAGACATGATGCAAATAGGAGTTGTTAGACTCCATCACATATCGACAGATGAGCAAATTACTGATATTCTCACCAAGTAATTAATGAAAGGAAAGTTCTTGGTCTTCATAAAGCAACTCGGATTGATGGATGTAACCCCTCCGAATAAGGGGCAGCGTTGATCGAGGACACTAAGCCAACTCTTCCCACCTTGTTTGATCTCCCTGGGTGAGGAATTAAGATAGAGGGTTCATGGGGTTGAGGGATCTCTGGACAATATGGTACTCCCCTATATGTTACCCATAGACTTGGAAATTTTTCTCCCCTATCTTCATAGAGCTAGAGATGCTTCTCCCCTATCTGATCGATGCAGAGTATACCCCAGTTGGCATCATACCCTCAAGCAAGGCATGTTGGGAATATCACTTCCCATTTGGCCAATGGGTTGAGAGCATACATGGGGTGTGCAACCCAATTTGATTATGATGCAGGTGTTCTACCACATGAATATTGAGGGTCATTATTGGGAAGATCAGTAGGCAATAGGATTGGGTTGAGACTTGCTCCCCTTTTGAGATTCTGGGTTGAGAATGGGCTCCCTGATGAGATTCCTGGGTCGAGAATGGGATCCCCTGTATGATTAAGGTATCCTATTGCTTAGTATGGGTGGAATTTATTACTCCCTAATTCTTGTTCTTCTAGATCCGAGAAAGTTTCAGCAAATAGAGTTGAACAAAGACATCCAAAGCATTATGACAACATGATAGGATGATGTGATGATCAGCAGACATATATTTACAGGTGGAATTCCTCCTATTTGAGAGGGAATGTTAATTTTTCCAACTAGAGTCAAATTCCACCATGGATAGTTCAAATGGACGAGATGGTGATTGCATTAAATTCTTCCTTTTGAGAGGACCAAAATTAACTTAAATATCACCCCATTTAAACAAGCAGAAGTTGAGTCTTGAATTATTTTATTCATTCATGTATAATGGAATGGGTCGGCCCTAAGCACGTGTGAAATTGGTTAGGTCGACCTCTACCCCAAGTGGACCCTCTTTAAAGCTTATAAATAGAAGGGACCTAAGGCTCATTTCAACACATTGATCAAGCTATCTTCTACTCTTCTCTTTTGTCTTGGTTCGCACAGGTCTGATGGATGAGGTTTGTACAAGGGTCTGAAATCACAGGGGTGAAGCTCCCACAAATCTAGAGCTTTCTGTCTCTCGGACGCAGGCACGTAACTGAGCTTTTTATTCCCTAGACGCATGCACATATTGGCTAAGGGAGCATCCAGGAAGTCTCGAACACTCACATAGAGGCCTGAAGGGAGTGTCATGGGTTTCAGAAGTAGATCATACAACATTAGACCCTGGACGCCCGCACAGAGTGGTCTTGAGAGCGTTCAGGTAGTCTCGGATGCACACACAATAACTAGAAGAGAGTGTCTAGGGGTTTGGATCATATCTGAGTGGTTTTGACCCTAGACGCATGCATACACCCTTCTTGAGAGCATCTGGGAAGATACAAATTCCCTCACACATTGGTTGAGGGAGAGTCCAGGGAGTTTCAAACGCTTGCAGTCAGTCTCGTTGAGAGCATCATGGATTTTAATCTAGGTTTTTGCAGTTTCTTTCAGTTGGCTTCAGTTATCTAGTGGATAAAGAGTTTCTCTCTACTGTTCTGTAGATTTGTAGATCTTCTTTGTAAATCTCTGCTGCAATTTTATATATTGGGCTCATTGTATTCTCTGCTGAAAACTTTTTATGATGATCTAATAAATAAGAAGATTTGAAAGGGTTTCCCCCTTGTGGGGATTTTCCTTGGTCTTAGACCAATATGTTGTCTCTTATGGTTGTGCTATTGTCTTCTTTATCATTTCATATATTGTTCTATCTTCAATTGCAGTTTATAATTGGTTACATTGCTAATACTTGGATGCATTGTTAATGAAGAAGTAAATTGGGCTAAAGTAATTGATACAACATAGAAATCTAAAAAATTAACAATTATCATCCATAAGGTCCATTTTTGTAATTCATCATCATCAACTTCTCATCCTTGTGATCCCATATCATCAAGATCATCATGTTTAGAACCATACTCTTCTAAAAACATACCATTTGCATCATAACATGTACATGTAACAGGTGTAAGGACCAAGAACAACATGATAGGCTTCATCCATGACATCATCATCATCATCAAATAATCATAGAATGAGATAACAAGATCTACATGTTCTTTCCACAAAGAAGAAAAATAGTCCTCAATCATATCATCACTAGAGAGTCTCATTAGAGGAAATTTCAGCCTAAAAGTGCCCATGAAATTTTCACGTAATTTTCATGTCATAATATGTAAACCAATCAAAAGCCTTTAAATTTAAAAAGAGTTACATGTAAATATTTTGGAGGGAAAAGAAGCAAAATTAATTTTTTAAATTGAATTTTGGCTTATCTCCTTATAGGTTCACTCAAATTTCAAGTGTAGACACTTGTTGGATGCAGAATTTAATTATGCATCCAATGAGTAACCGTTATGCATACTTTTGATAAGACCCACGTTGATAAAAATTGAAGATACATTAAAAAAGTGTGTTAAGGACATTTTTTTAGTGTATCTTCAATTTTTATCAATGTGGGTCTTCTCAAAAGTATGCATAATAGGTACTCATTGGATGTGGAGTTTAATTCCCCATCCAACGAGTGTCTACACTTGAAATTGCGTAAAGCTATAAGGATATAAGCCAAAAATACAATTAAAAAAGTAGTTTTCTTCTTTACCATCCAAAATTCATAAATCTTATTTTATTATTTTAACTATTATTTTATTATTTTTCCTTAGGAGGCCACTTTTAGGTTGAAATTTCCTCTAATGTTTATCATCACAAATTTGATCAGTGGCTCAAACAATATATAAGCATCATCCATAATTTCATCAAAAAGCAACCCATGCATTATGACAGTAACATAACATCATTCAAAAACTTCACTAACATGAGTATCTTCAACAGCATCACCAATTATAAGCATCATTATGTACCAAGGAATTCTCAAGAAAACATAATGCCAACAATGTGATATTATAAGCATAAAAAATGCTCCCCCTAAACCTGTGCCAACTATTCACTGTCAGGTTTGATCACATCAACTTATCCATCAGTAAGGTCATCAAAAGAAACTTCATCAATCAGTAAATCCATGTCATATTACAGCAACTTATAAACCATTATAATCCAATACCATTTCTAAGTGGCATCTACTGACTGTAACCGACAACATCAGAACCATAAAGCCTAATAATAAATGTCTGAAACATATCATAGTCTTTCCATGAGTTTGTCCTATTGTTTATTCACCATAGGAAAATATACGTGATTATCTGTATCAGAACTCGTGTATATACGCGACTGTCCTTTACAATTTCCATGTACAAAAAGTAAAATGTTGATATTGTATAACCACATCTCCCCCTGAGCCTGTTATGTTTTTACCTGTTCATTGTTACTACATCAGATGCATTGTCAGTGATGTAAGCAACATGAACATCAAAAAAAACCACAGGAGTCATCATCAAGACAACATATGTATTGCTCCCCCTTGATATTACACATCACTGATCCTGAGGACTTAATAGTCATCTTCTGCTCTTATGAGGTCATGTAGCTCACATCACTTCTACAGTCATTGTGACAAGAAAGATTTAAGAACTAATGGACTGCGGTAGGGTCAATCTCCCCTACATTTCTGACCGATATTCCTTCTTCCTCTAGATTTGCTTTCAATTTCTAATTATGTGTTGGAACTTATCCCATCTCCTAGTTTTGTTCTACATACTTGACGTGCAATCAGTGGCCTTATGCCTGAATGAGTTATAAGAGAAACAATATCCATAAAACCATCCTTTGTGCCTAGGAATAGATCTCGTCCTTGATCTAGGAGATGTGTGACTTGATTCAGATTTCCCTTGAACAACATTATCCTGGTTTTTGTCATCACATTGTGTATTATTATACCGAATGTTGGTCTTGATCAAAGGAGAGCATTGTTCATTAATAAACTTCTCTAGAGACTCAGATGATTTTTCCCATTTTTTGGTCTTCTCATAATCTTCCTTTAGGGTCATAATTTCATATTTTAGTGTTTCACAATGATTTTCCTGTTTGAAGTTGTTTATCTTATGCGTTCATTTCTTTTATTGGATGCTTCTAATTCCATCTTAACATGTTTATTTCCTCAAGCATATTGTTTTCTTTTGATTCCAATTCTTTGTTAGAATTCTTGAGTTTATCATTCTCCTTTAGAGATTTCATTAAATCATCTATCTCATGAATTTTTGATTCATGTATTGTCTGATCTTCAAGAGCCATAAGTAAAAAATAATCTAAATCTGAATTTTCTTGGTCATCGGATGTACTATGACTATCTTCATTAGAGTAAAAGTTTTTCTTATCAGAGAACTTTTTTGTAGCAAAATGCTTTCCATTTTCTTTATGGTTTTCTCTATAAGGACATTTGGATGCATAATGGCCTATTCTTCCACAAGCAAAACATTTAAAGGGAAGCTTACCTATGAACTTTCCAGTCCCACTTGCAACCTTCTTAAGAAGTTTTATTATTCCTCATCTTATATGTAGCTTGTGTCTTTGGGTGCTTCCTTTTGTTTCCATTTATATGTGGCTTTGAAGGTTGCTTCTCTCATCTCTGAAGGACCACCTTTCCTCATCTCAAATGTTGTCAATATTCCATGGATTTGATCAAGTGTGAGACTTTTCAGATTCTACATTTCTTCAATAGTCGATACTTTGGAATCAAACTTCGGAGTTAGTGATCTCAAAATATTCTCAACAACAGTAACATATTTCGTTTTGTCACCAAGATTTCTCATGGAATTAACAATTTCATTTACTCTAAGGAAAAATGTTGCAATGACTTTATCATCATGCATTTTCAGTGTATCATACTATATTTTGAATTTTTGGAGTTTAGCACTTTTTACCTTGGTGTCGCCTTCATAACATTGCATAAGATTATCCCACGTTCCCTTTTTTTTATTCAGTTGCATTACTTTCACGAACTCGAACTCGGATAGACTTCCCAAGATGGTATTTACAGCCTTTGCATTGATTTCCTATTGTTTCTATCTTGAAGTATCTATGGGAATGGAGGATGGATATTGATATCCACTTTCAACAATTTCCCATACATCATCTCCCAGCGCCTGCAAGTATGCTCTCATCCTAACTTTCCAAAAGACAATATTAGTTCCGTTAAATAAAGGTGGCCTAATAGAAAACATTCCTTCTTGACTACTCATATTGATAGATCTCCTTCAAGTGATCAAGCTTCTTCTAAAGGACCCGCTTTGAAACCAATTGTTGGGAAAAATACTGAGAGGGGGGGTGAATCAGTATTTTAAAACTCACTTATAATTTTCTTTTCTTATTCAAATTTATGTACGCAACTATACTGAAGTAAAGTTGTGTATGTACGTGATTTTTATGCAGACAACTAGCGTATATCCAGTTAACTTATTTTTTAGTTAATTCATCATTTTTTTAACTTGAACCAGTGTATCAGTACTTCAATAGACATTAATTAAATAGTAACCATGTGCAGTAAGAACAGAATAATCATCACACATAAGCAACACATTAACACACATGAACACCAGGATTTTTAGGTGGAAACCCAATGTGGGAAAAAACCATCATTGTTGTCGTCTCTATCTTTATATTTTATTATAAAGAAAACATATTACAATATTGTACTTCCACATACTCATACTAGCATGTAGGCACCCACCTGCAAAAGGCTACAACCTTCTCTCATTCTCCAACACCCACTAGAAGGGAGCTCCAAACCCCTAATATCGTTTACCGACACCCACCGGAAGGGAGCTCCAACCCCCTGATTAGATTTACCAGCTACCATGAGAAGGAAGCTTTGACTTCCTCACTAAAGGCTCCAAACCTTAACACCTATGTGGACCACGTTTCATAATTTTCATATTGGATCCACCTAAACCAAAACATCAAATTTGTAGGCCACGTTTCATCAAACTTTCAGACTGGACCCACTACCATTATTTAATCTCAATTGAAACCAAACATTGTTAGGGTCCAGCCCTAACCCCTTTATTACGTAATAAGCCCAATTGGCTGAGTCAAAGTCATATTTAGTTATAGAGTCAATAAATTCCGCATTAATAATTGTAAGTAGTTGACCTTCATTAGAAGAAAGGGACCACAGTTAGTTGCAAATGGTCCATAGTTAATAAGTAAAGTGTTTAACCTGTGTTATGTAAGGGACCACTAGTAGTTAGGGTTTTAGATGTCATTTAGCTATAAATAGTCTTAGTAAAGGAAATATCGTCGAGTCTTATTATAATTGAGCTCTAATCTGTTGGAGTTTTCCCCCTCGAAGAGGCAAGTGAACATTGAATTTGTTTCTAAATAATAAAATACTTTGCAGTTTTTCTCATTTCATGTGATAATTTTGTGTTCTCAGATATATTTCTTCATATTTTTGGTATTCTAGATATATCACAAGACAAGAGCATAAGAAGTAGTAACAGAGAAATTTCCAGGGCCAGTTGTAACTCCAATTTTCATAGAATGTTTTTAGGCTAGAGACGTGTTCCGACATCTTTAAACTACGGGATCTGTTGTTGAGTGCATAAACCTACGGATTTGGGGAGGCATGCATGTAGGAACTACAAGAGGTGGTCACGCTTGTTAGACTCCCTTGTAACCCTTCTGGGTACCCCTTTGAGTAGTAGTGCATTAGACATAACCATGAACAGACTGCACTTCCACGTACCCTTGGGTATATCAGAAGCCCCCTAGTCTCACGTGAAACCTAACCTTATATAATACGTTAATCGTCTTGTTGCTACAGTACACTGAGAACATCACTCGAGAAGATTATTCGTGCGTACAATAGGGTAGTAGGGTAGTACAGATAAAGGTACAGTCGATCCTCCTTAGTTAATGCCTTGGAAGATTGGGTCGAGTATTATTGTTGACCCCTTGTGTGCATTGTGATTTGTAGCACCTGACAGTCCTTTGTGGCCACAATTCCCTCTGGTATTTGAAGATCACCATCTACCTTATCTTCCATATCAAGTCCCGTAGTTGGGTTTTTGTCACCGTCATACAACTCAGATTCAACATTTGGGGTTTTTACAGTACAGACTAGACTCTTTGTACAGTGAGGTTTTTGGATGCTATAGTCCAGATCAGATTTTCACAACACATTCGGCAGTACCAAGACCATGGGAATTTTGTTACTACATTGCAGGCCCGATTTTCGCAGGACATTAGGTAGGATCAAGATTTATGGAATTTGGCCACTGCAATATTGATCAGTGAGCAGTAAAAATCATTTCAGAGTAAAAAAGGTTTGAGACCATCCCAGGATGCTTGCAAGAAACTTAGCCCATAAGCTTCAAGAGGATGAGTTGGTCGCAATTGTACCATTCACTTGTAAGCCCCCAATTTTTCGGCGGTCCCAAAAAATTTCCGACGTGAATTCAAGTGACCCACGCCATTAGACTTCTGAGCTCACCCTCTTTCCAAGAAGACCACTCTTAAGTAATTAAACAAGGTTGGTGTATGCTAGGTACCAAATTTCAAGTTATGGATAATGAAAGGGTCGAACACCTTGAAAAAAGGTTCGAAGAATTCTAGGACATTATTACCCATCACATTCACTTCCATGGAAATCACCACCATTCCAGCCATCGAACACCCAAGATGGACATGTAAAAATTTAATGGCTCTAAACCTATAGTATGGGTAGCACAAATGGAATAGTATTTCTCCCTTAATGATATATGTGAATATGAAACTAAACTACATGTGGAATACCTTTACTTGGACCAAGACAGAGAGCAGTTGTGGCAGTGTCATAAGAAATGTTATCCAAGGAGAGAAACTTGGAACATGTTCTCAAAATCCATATGTGATCGCTTTGACCGAGAATCTAATTTTTTGGGTCATCTCACTAAGCTCCGACAGATTGCTACAATAAATGACTACATTGCAACCTTTGAGAAATTGGCCATCAGAACTTATGGTCTAGGGGATTACTTCTACTTGGAGTGTTTCATCAATGGCCTAAAAGATTCCATCCAAGCCCATGTTCAAATGCACCACCCAGCTACTTGGTTAGACGCATGCAGTAAGGCCTTAGATGTGGAAATTGCCTTAAATTCCCATCCAATCTTCCAAATTTCATCTCCAAGGCGTGCTCCACCCAAGCTCAGGGCCCCACCCGAACACTTAAGGTTCAAAAGGTGTCACCAGAAAAAATGGCCAAAAGAAGAAAACAAGTATTGTGTTACTACTGTGATAACAAGTATTCCCCTCGACATAAATGCAAGGAACCAAAATTCTTTCAAATTGATGCTACTGATAATAGCTAAGTAGAGGAAGCTCCATCCCTTGAGGTGCCTGAGGAAGAAGCTGGGGAAACTCAAACTGAAAATGATCTCACAGCTACGCTAGATGAGTGGTTATCTCACTACATGCCTTGGCTAGCATTTCTTTGCCTCAGGCTCTCAAAATCTAAGGCTTTATTAAACATCAACCATTAGTGGTATTGATTGATAATGGAATCACACATAATTTTATCCATAAGAGAGCCGAAGAAGTTTTTCATTTCTTTGTGTGAGCAGTATCTAATTTCCAAGTCCTTATCACTGATGGGGGGACCATGAAATGTGAAGGCCGCTGTGAAAATATTAAGCTTCAGATGGGAGACTACCACCTCAAGACCCACATGTTTTCTATTGAAATGGGTGGTTGCGACACTGTCCTGGGCGCTAAATGGCTACGCACACTGGGCTCTATCGCAATTGATTTCTAGGAGTTATATATGAGCTTTAAGTAGAATGACCACATTCATACATTAAGGGGACTACAGGCAGGTGCTCCTACTATCATCAGCTCGCATCGAATGGAGAATATTTTTAAAACGAGCCATCATGGAGTATCGCCCAATTTAATTCCATTCAAGTCATTGAATCCACTACTCCTCATATTCATCCTAAGGTGCAACAGGTATTAGATCACCACGAGCGGTTCTTTAAAAAACCTAAAGAGCTTCCACCATCTAGGGGTGAACATGATCATAGCATCCCTTTGGTCCCGGTTTCCCAACTGCCTAATGTCCTCCCATATCGATATCCTTTTTCCCAAAAGAATGAAATTGAAAAAATCATCAAGGAACTCCTTGAAGTTGGTGTTATTCATCCCAGCATCAGTCCTTATTCATCTCTAGTGGTCATAGTTCTAAAGAAAGATGGAGAATGGTGCATGTGTCCAGACTTTCGAGCCCTTAAGAATCTCACTATCAAGGACAAATTTCCCATTCTGATTGTTGATGATCTACTTGATGAACTGCATGGTGCTCAATTCTTTACCAAGTTAGACCTTCGCTCAGACTATCACCAAAGACACATGAAGGAAGTAGACATTCCCAAGACTTTCTTCTGAACTCATGAAAGCCACTATGAATTCCTGGTCATGCCATTTGTTATTTGTAATGCTCCATCTATTTTTCAAATCCACATGAACCACCTTCTGAAACCATATCTCTAAAAATTCATCCTGGTCTTCTTCGATGACATTCTCATCTACAGCATAACCTGTGACAAACATCTTTAGCATGTACACTAGATATTGCATTTTCTCTAATATCACAAATTATTTGTCAAATTATCCAAGTGCTCTTTTGCTGTGGAAGAAGTCAAGTATTTGGTAAATATTGTGGATCATGAAGGAGTGAGGGTTGATCTGAAAAATATTCAGGCAATGCAAGAATGGCCCCAACCAAAAGCCTTGAAGAGTTTGAGGGGATTCTTGGATCTCACTGGCTATTATCACAAATTTGTCCACAATTATGGACACATTTCTATACCCCTCACTAATATTCTCAAGAAAAATTCATTTCTCTGGACTAATGTAGCTCAGCAGACCTTCTTGGCTCTCAAGCAAGCCATGTGATCCACTCCCGTATTAGCCCTACCTAACTTCACCAAATATTTTGTGATTGAATTTGATGCTTCATGTACAAGCATCGATCTTGTATTAATGCAGGAATGTAGACCATTGCCTTTCACCAGCTAACAACTTAGTGGCAAACATCTGGTTCAATCTACTTATGAGAAAGAAATTATGGCCATATTACATGAAGTAGACACCTGGCATCCATACTTGTTAGGGTGATGTTTCCAAATATGCACGGACCATTAAAGCCTAAAATATTTTCTGGAGCAGAATTTATCATTTCCATAGAAAAATAAATGTCTTGCAAAATGTTGGGATATGATTATGAGATAATTTATAAGAAAGGGTGTGACAATGTAGTGGTTGATGCTTTATCGCGCCAATTTGAGGATGAGAGCGCCCTGCTATCAATCTCTCTACCCATACCAGATTGGATTGAAGTGGCCAGCAAGGAATGGTTCTCCCACACCTCTCTTTCCCAACTCACTAATAATTTAAGAGACAATCCTAATTCCTCAATAGAATACTCTTGGAAAGATGATATTCTATGCTACAAGGATCAAGTAGTTATATCACCGGCCTCCACCCTCGAAACTCCCATCTTGGATGAGCTGCACTCATCTCCAATTGCAATATATTCTTACTTTTAGAATACTTATGCTCACGCACGTCATTCTTTCTTTTGGAATGGCATGAAAATGGAATTCTTACTTTTGTAGTTGAATGTGATGTGTGCCAAAGCAACAAAGGGGAAACAGTCAAGTTACCGAGAACCTTACAACCATTTCCACTCCCTGCTTCTATCTGGACGGTTGTTTCCATGGATTTCATCATTGGTCTCCCAAATTCAGGCAACAAATCAGTCATCATGGTGGTGGTTGTGGACAGAATTTCTAAATATGCTCTTTTCTGCACTCTACCACACCCATTTACCCCCACTTTGGTGGCTCAAGTTTTCTTAGACCAGATCTTCAAATTACATGGCATGCTGACTTCCAATGTGTCTGATCGCGACCCCACTTTTACCAGCAAATTTTGGCATGATTTTTTCAAGCTATAGGGCATGCAACTCCAACTAAGTACTGCCTATCATCCCTACACTAACGGTCAAACAGTAGCAGTCAACAAATGTTTGGAGACCTATCTAAGGTGCTTCACTTCAGAAGAACATCATCAATGGGTACAATGGAAACCTTTAACTAAATGGTGGTATAATACTAACTATCATGAAGTCATCAAGATGACTCCATATGAGGTAATGTATGGCCAAATCCCACCTTCACCTATTTCTTATATACCTAGATGTTCTAAAATACAGGAAGTTGATCAAATCCTACAGAATTGTGTCGCAATGATCGCTCATCTCAAAGATAATCTACCTCAAGATCATAACCAAATGAAGAAATATGTTGACCAACATCATTCCAAGTGCTCATTTCAAGAAGGGGACCAGGTATTCCTAAGACTAGCACCAAAATTCTATGGGCCTTATCGAATACCTCAGCGCATAGGAGTAGTCACCTACAAACTGGCCTTGCCACCTACTTCAAAAATTCATCCGGTCTTCCATGTATCATGCCTCAAGAAAGTGATTGGGAATAATTGCATAGTTCAAACAAGTCTACACAAATTGGATGAGGAAGGCTCACTTTGGCTCTGACCAGAATAAGACCTTGATACTCATGAAAGACATCTCTATGGATGCACAATCAAGGAAGTCCTCATCAAATGGAAAGACACCTCTCGAGAAGATGTGACCTAGGAACCAACCACTATTCTTTATCAATTTCCACAACTTCATCCTTGAGGACAAGGCTGCTTTTGATGGGGGAGGGCATGTTAGGATCCAACCCTAACCCCTTTATTTATGTAATAAGCCCAATGTGTTTATTCATAGTCATATTTAGTTAGAGAGTCAATAGATCTTGGATTAATAATTGTAAGTGGTTGACCCGCATAAGAGAAAATGGGCCACAGTTAGTTGTAAATGGGCCATAGTTAATAAATAAAGTGGTTAACGTGTGTTATTCAAGGGACCACTAGTAGTTACGGTTTTGAATGTCAATTAGCTATAAATAGTGTTAGTTAGTAAGGGAAAGATCATCGAGTCTTATTGTAATTGAGCTCTACTCTGTTGGAGGTTTCCCCCTCGAAGAGGCAAGTGAACATTGAATATGTTTCTGAATAATAAAATACTTTGCAATTTTTTCATTTCATGTGATAATTTTGTGTTTTGGGCTATATTTTTTATTTTTATGGTATTCTAAATTTCTCTCAGATCAAGAGCATAAAAATCATCATAGCAAATCACTTAATCACTATAACAACTGAGACCCAAATCAAACTCAACAACCAAAATAGTTAGATCATTGTAAATCCATTCACCAGAATAACAAGCCACATACTATTCATCACAGAAACCATATTTTGTCATTGCAAACCCAGATCAACCATATATCAAAATATATACGCTATTTTTATTAAGTGTATCCACGTATATATACGCTTTCCATGAACAATACCTACGTACATATCTCAACAGAATGAAACCTCAAACTAAATCATTGTCATATTGAAATACACACTGAATCACTTAGAGAATCAATCACAGATCTCTGAACCACATACAGATAGCATCATATTCAACAAATCATTCCACAAATATTTCAACCTCAACCATCACTATTAAACACATATCATCATGAAATACGTCATTGACAAACAACATCAAACACAACAAGACTAATCAAGATGATCAGACATCATATTCAACAAAACCCTAGCATATGTACACAACCCTTACAAAACAATTATGTGTATGTACGTGCCTTTCATATTTGATACCCACGTACAGGTCTATCCATACTATAGAATCGATATGATACTACTCAAAGTTTGATCTGTGTATGTACACGCTTTTTCTGAAATAACCTACATACACATATGTAATTCTTGGCTCATACCTTCGATGCACAATAGAACTTCAATCAAACCCATACACAGTAATAAGCACACGTCAAAACATTATCATCACATATCAAACAAACCCATAATCAAATTATTCATGTATATTCATTTCAAATCTATTGGATCTGATCCATCATCATATTCCCCGATGCATACTTAGATCAAACTATTCACTAATAACTCATAACTTGCACAAAAAACACTTTGATCTCCATCTCCTTATATATCTTAGGCCTTAGCCAATACCATGGGTCAAACCCTGAGCTATGCCGATGATATTCTTGGACGAGATCAAATATCCATTGTCGTGCTCATTACTATGATCCAATACCATGGTAAAGACCCATGCTATTTTAGAATACCATGGTGCAGAAACTATACACGACTTTGATTCACCATACTTACGTATGTACGCAATTTTTCTTCACAGAAACCACGTGAACTTCTTCAAACTTCATCTTTATCATTCCTCTATATTTAAACTTCTATGCCTTTGTCCAAACTCTCTGTCACATGTGTACTATCTTGTAAAGTCATCTTGTTATCGTCATGTTGACAATATTTATCAAGTAGGTTGCCATCAAGGACAACTCATCAAGTAGATTTCCATAAACAACAACTCATCAAGGAGGTTTCCATCAATGGCAACACATTTTTAATAATTCCAATTGTGAAATCAAGTGTGGTTGAGTAATACCATTAAAACTTTGCCCTATTAAAACTTTTGGCCCAAAATTCCGATATCCCCTCCTCCTTACACACTAGGAATGAAGATATAGCATTGGGTCATTTACCATTTCCACTATCAAAGTGATAGCCATTAAATAGCAAATAGCAAATATTCCATGAGGAAAGGATGCCAACGGTTAGAAATAAATTCCAAGCATTCATAGATGTTGAGAACCAACATAATTATACGGAAAAAGAGCAAAATGGATTTGTTACAGTTGTGACATCAAACACACTAAAGGTCATAAGTGTGCTAAGAAGAAATTATTGTACATAGATTGTGAAGAGGAGGAATAAAGGAACAAGAAACATCAAAAGAGTAGGATATACACCAAGAACCAACCCCCGAGAAAGAAGAAATGAAAGTGGCCAAATCTTGTAATGAATTGGTAGGAATTACCACTCCTCAAACTCTCAAGATAGAAAGATATATCAAGAAGAAAAAGGTAATAGTGCTAATTGTTTCGGGTAGTGCCCATAATTTTATTCATTGTAATATAGCCAAGGAATTGAATTGCTTCCTATATCCAGCACCAGAGTGTCAAGTGATGGTTTCAAATGGAGGAAATATAAAATTCTCTGGAAAGTTCCATAATAGCAAGCTAACCATGGGGGAATACGTATTGAATATTTCAATGCTTTCCATTCCAATGGGTGGTGTTGATGTTGTACTAGGATTCCAATGATTATAATCTTTGGAGACGATAGATTTTAATTTTCAAGAATGTTTCTTGAAAAAATTTTGAGAAGGAAAGGAAGTTGAATTAAGGGGTATCGCAGGGAAACCAAGAAATATTCAGCTCTAATGGCATGACAAAGCTTTTGAAGAAATAACAATGGGTGTAATTGAATAGTTATTCTCACTAGAGGTTCAAACATTGAAAGCAATTATTTCTCCAGATCTCCAAAAAGTCTTGGAAAATCATTCCAAGGTATTTGAGACTTAAAAATTCCTCCCACCTATTCATGATCATGATCATGTTATTCATTTGATTCCGCAAATTGTTCCTCCAAACATCAGACCTTACAGATATCCCTATGACCAAAAGAGTGAAATTGAACATATGGTTGCAGAAATTCTAGAGGCTGGTATAATTCAACCTAGTCACAGTTATTTCTCTACTACAATAGTATTGGTGCACAAGAAGGATGGATCATGGCATATGTGTCCATATTATAGAGAGATCAATAAGATCAGTATTAAAGATAAATTTCTCATTCTTGTCATTGATGAATGGTTGGATGAATTACATGGAGCAATTTACTTCACCAAGTTGGACCTTCGTTCAGGATATCAACAAATTAGAATGAAGACTAAAGACATTCTGAAAATGGCAATCAAAACTCATGAGGGTCATTATGAATTTTTGGTCATGGCTTTTGTTCTTACTAATTCACCTTCCACATTTCAAGGTTTGATGAATTCCATATTCAAACCCTTCCTTAGAAAATTTGTGTTAGTATTTTTTGATGGTATACTAATCTACAACAAGTTTTGGAAGGATCATGTTCAACATGTTGACAAGGTACTCAAACTATTGGAGGAGAAACAATTATATGCAAAAACATTATAATGTTTCTTTTGAGTACAAGAGGTGGAATATTTGAGTCATATTGTAACTCATGAAGGTGTTAAGGTAGAGGCTAACAAAATTAAATCCATTAAGGAATGGAAAATCCCCACAACCATAAAGCATCTTTAAGGACTTCTCGGGTTGACAGGGTATTATCGCAATTTCATTAAGAATTATGGGAGAATAGTATTGGGCCTTGGAATTGGTATAATTCTTCACCTCATTTCCTTAGTTGATAGTTAGTTTTTCAACATTTTTTTATCTCATATTATAATAATTTGGATGCTAATGTGTTCTAGAGAGGAGTCAATAATCATTTGATATGTTACTTTGTTGATGAATCAATTCGAATATTAAAGATGTTATTAACTCGCAATTTGGGTTAATATGTAGGTAGGAGATATTTGATGTTGACTATTGTTCCCTGAGTCACCGAGGAAACTTGATCCATAAGGAAACCATTTGGACCATTTGCAACACGTTGACTGAGGATTTAGGCCTTATATGCATGAGACAGCCGGAAAAGGGGCATAATCCATTATTCTGGAATGGATGATGAATATTTTATAGCTTGAATTAAGCATCCTGAGAATATTTCGATTCTCATGATAGCTTTACTATTTTAAATTTAGAATTATGTTGTATATAAAAGCACGATTAAACTCTAGTAAATGAGGTTAATTATTCTTGTCAATTGAAAAAGGTTACTGGAGGAAAAAAATGTCTTAAGTTTTCACAGAACTTCCTATAATTTACTATTGCATATTAATGAATATTTTGGTGATTTGGTTCTAATCTAGTATATTGAGTTAACTTCAAGACAGTTAGATTCCACAGACTGTGGGCCCAATTCTGGAAGACTTGTTGTCTTTTTTGTATCATTATTCATTCTTACTCTCAGTTTTGAATGATTTATTGTTCCTTCGATTGAATTATTGTTCGGAATATTTACTGTTAGTATTTACCAGCGATTGTAGTAAATAGCGATTAGATAAAATTCCCTTTACAACATTATGTTTTCTTATTGTTTTCCATAGAAAAGTAAGGATTGTTAGCTTTAAATAATTTAATGCTTTCCTAATATATGCATTTAAATTCCTTTATCATAGTCATCGTTTCCTAAGAAACAACCTGAATTTCTTTATGATTTCTGCATAGGAACACAGCGATTTACTTATGTTATCAATTTGGTTATGATTTAAAGGTAGAAAGAACGTATTATTTCAGTAAAAGCTTATGTTGTTCCTTTCATTTCTCAGTCTTTTCTTCTTATTAGTATCACTCAAAACAAGGTAATATGAACATTATCTATGCACCAACTGTGCAGACAACCTTGCAATAAAAAGACGAAATCCCAGGTTGACAATTTAATGTGTAGAGGTTTAAGTTGATTCTTTAGGAACAACTTAGTGCCCAACAAATAAAAGCACCTCTGACAACATTATTGAAGAAAGATGCATTTTCTTGGATTCCATAAGAAACTAAGGCCTTTGAACGTCTTAAAGAGGCAATGTACCAAGCATCGGTCTTAGCTACACCAGACTTCACAAAAATCTTTATTATGGAATGTGATGCCTCACGAAATGGAATTGGTGTTGTTTCAACGCAATAAGGAAGACCCATTTATTTTGAAATTCGTCCTATCAAAGGAAAGTATTTACACAAACCTATTTATGAGAAGGAAATGTTGGAAATACTACATACGCTAAAGTGATGGCGACCTTACCTAATGGGAAGACACTTCAAGGTAAAAATGGATCATGATAGTCTTAAATACTTTTTGGAACATGTTAGTTACCTATACCAATAGGTTTCATTTTTCATGATTGGCAGGGGAAGTGCCAATATGATCTACTTTGGTGATACAAAGATCTCATATTCCTGTGGGAGAAGTATACTTGTTTTGGTTGATGCTGCCCTACTTCTGGATGGGTGATCCAACAGCCTAAGCTGGGTCATGCCATGTTTCAATTTTTTGTTATAGATTAGAGAAAGAAACCTGTCCAAACAGCTCAATCTTGGCAGGTAAAGTAGATAGGTAGTGAAAGAAGGTTCCCAACTGTTTAATCTGGGGCCTTGGAAATAATAAGGGTAGCTTTAGATAGAAAATCAAAAGAAAGCCAAAGGAAAAGAAAAGGCACAAAAGGGTTTGCAAATCTAAGTGCACCCTCCTTGGAGTAACAAAAAATGCTAGGCAATAGAGTGGGTAGGTAGAGGGGGTTGCAGAAAGTTTGGTTCATGGCATTTCACTGGCCTAAAGCAAAGGTGAAAACATGGGGCCAGTACAAATGGCCTATTTGCAGCAATCTTGCAGAAACCTAATGGAGCATGTCTAACTTCCAAATCACCCCCTATCATATTCATGACTAACATCCCTATACCACCATGTACACAATGAAAATCAAAGTATTTTGTTGGTTCTGGTTTCTTTAATAGCCACATTTCTTGTGCAAAATTATTTTCATTTTGATCTACTTCCCCAAAACTAAGTTAATTTCATATAAAGAACTTAGTATTCCACCTCCCTCATCCACCCCCTTTTCATCCATATTAACTACTAACCTATCATTATGTAACTCCTTATACCCCCCATTCCCCCTATTACTATGTAAAACTTGGCAAAAAACCCAACAAATCTATGTATCCCCTTCCCCGAGCATTATAGCTCTATGTATGACTTTGAAGGTCTTCCAGCGCTAAAACATTTAAGCGCAACCCAAAGAGCGCCAAAGAATTAATCCTGGGATTAATCCGAGATTTTCTCGGATTAATAACCTTAAACCCACTTTGCAAATAAACCTTTGAAAAACCCATTTAACCCGTAACGCTGAAAAAAAACCCGAAAAACCCACTTTTTCCAAAGTTCCGCCAGGCACAAATTTTAGAGAAAATAATATTTTATCCTTCCCCCCAACCTGTACTGCCCACGCATCTTATCGATTCGTCCACCATCGGATCTGGGCTTTCCCATCCGACGGCCCACATCATATCGGACGGGCATCCACGACCGAAAGTTACCTTCCGAGAAATTGTCAGAGGGTGACGTCAGGCCTCTGCCACGCGTCACCCTTATATTCTCTCGGAGCGCCCTCTGACAATATTGTGACCGTATGAAAGGCGGTCCGAGAAAACCCGCTTACCGCTCTGCAAGACCGCTTGCCCTCGCCAGCGCCACGCTTGCCCACTTCACTTCCACTTGGCGCCCTGTCAGCACCCCCCGACCGCCAGAGCTCCTACGTGTCCGCCACCTGTGCAATCCCCGTGGACCACTCACAGACTGCCACGTCACCTGGTGATGTCATGCTGATGTCACCCGACCCTGACCCCACCTGATGACGTCATGCTGACGTCATCCAAAAAGCGCGCCAATGACCCAAAAGTCCATATTTTAGCCGATTTTCGCGTTTTTTCTCATTTTCGCTGAAATAACTATTTCTCTCCTCTGCATGAAAATTACGTCCATCTGCCGCCATCCTGCTGAAATCGACCTGAAGAACGCTGCCGCCTACAACCTGCCTATATTTCTCACCATTGCCGGCAATTCACTAGGTATTTACCCAGAGCATCCCTTCAAAGCTAAGTTATATCCATATTTCTCCAAAACTAAATTTACAAGAGTAAAACAACCTATTTTCACCAGCAAATCCTCAGAAAAACGAGCATTCCTCACAGGTGCAGGGTCGAATTTCACCTGCTGAACCCATATACAGTCACCCTTCCCCAAATTCCCACTCTGTCCGCACATTCGTGGACTATAAACCTAAAAAGGCATAATTCACAAAGAAAACAGAGTTGCCAGCTCCTGCAATCCCTCAATTAACTCTTGTAGTGAATTATGCACCATTGTCGCCACAGTTGCCTCATTTACCCTTACAATTGGCTTGACTTCTACAAAATTAGCCCTCTGTGATCTCCTGCCTGCTAAAACCACTTCAGCACCAAGTCATAACTACTGCTTAGCCATGGAGACGCCAATAGTCCTGAATGTTCAACCACTGAATGCCCCACACAGAGAGCTAGAGTGGAAAGCCCTAGGTGATAAAGATTACCAGATGTTAGACTCCATGCCCATGACAGCTAAGTTCAATATTCACCTGATGAATGAATTAAAGGCCCAGCATCTCAGTGGGGCTGATACCTTGGGAATTTGGGAGTCCCACATACCCATTTACAACCTCCCTCAAGTCAATGTCCTCCCAGACTTGATAAAGCAATGCATGTCAAACTATGACCTCGCTCAGAGAGCCGTCCTCAGCCCCTCAGGCTCAGTACTGTTCCATATCACCCCTGAGGCCATCAATGAAATGCTCCACTTTCACACCACAAAACCTCTAACTCCTCTCTCCATCCATGATTTGATAACTAAAGGGGGCAAGTTGTCCAGTGATCAGATTGCCAGGGTTAACCAATTG
Organism: Pinus taeda; assembly: GCA_000404065.3. Taxonomy (NCBI): domain Eukaryota; kingdom Viridiplantae; phylum Streptophyta; class Pinopsida; order Pinales; family Pinaceae; genus Pinus; species Pinus taeda. The sequence continues at coordinate 123,331 of APFE030984387.1, forward strand.
TTTATTCAGCCTCAATATCAATCTATGACCGTTGCCCTTCCCATAGCATATCCATATCTTAATGAGCTGGGAAAAATGATGGTAGATTTGATCAGTTACATCCTGGTTTATGGGACATATGAGGATGTGGATGAAACCATCATGGCAATGTTGTCCATTTTCTCCCCAGGAATGCCTCCTATTGTATATTATGATTTTGCCACTTTTATTGCCAATAAGATTCATGAGCAATTAATGAATCTGCAGAGGGAAAAGGTGTTTAAATACACCAGGTACATATACCATTTGTTCTTGTTCTATCAGCCTGATGCCTTCCCTGTCCCCCTAAAAAAGCTAGATGCCCAGGGAAGCCCAAGGTCGGTTGTGTTTTGGTCTTCAGTTTGCCATCTTCTGCCTTATTCACCTTATACCTACTGTGAATTTATTGATCTGTTTATTCATCCAGCTATGACCTTGTTGTTGGGTGCCCCTCCTCCCAGATTGACAGATGAAATGCAGAGAATTCTTCAACTCTCAAAAGCCTACAGCATTGGTGATTGGTACTTCTACCAACACCACACAGTAATCAGGGTATATGGCTGTGAGCTGAATCCCTATAGGCTGCCAAAATATGTCCCTATGAGACTCTTTGCCCTAGAGTACTTCAGGCAGTTTGGAAATGCAGACTTTGTCCATTTCCAAAGTAAAAGCAAGAAGGTGCAACTAAAGGTGAGGAATCAGCTGGGCCCCTTCTTGTACAATAAGAAGGAGGAAGGATGGAAGGAAGCT